>NW_017564655.1:2788297-2835116 GCF_001854935.1 Bemisia tabaci | reverse complement strand
CTCATGAGGCTAAACCTTCATTGAAAAATCGAAGCGAATTCTGTCAAGGTTTGTTACTTTGCCAGCCATGTCAATGAAGCGCGTAAATACAAAATTGAGCGGGTAAATTCGTTTTGACGCGCCTGTCCCTGACGGTGCGTCTAGGATATTCGCGATAATTAAAATGTATTTCCACAGATTTAAAAAGCATGCTTTGACTGACAGTAAAATAATTTCATTCGACTCCAGTACGGTGAGCTCCGCATTCATTAAGAGCTACTCTTTCATTGAAAAACACTTAATTTTCAAGGAAAACTCAGAATCTCTCCTGAGTAAACATGACATGACTCCCTTATTACGGTGGCCTAAATTAAAAAATATAAGTATTACTTCCCGATTTTTGCGAACCTGTACCTTTTTTTCAATATAAAGAAAGTAATTCTATCAAAGAGTCGCCCAATAAAGTTTTTTCTCCTTTTTTATTTTTATTTTTTCATTTTCTTTAAATTTCTTTAACATTTTTTTTTTTATTTTTATCGGTCGAATGACGTATTAATGAGGTTGCGAAAGTTTGATGTAAGGCCGATGCAAGTGTCGAGACGATATTGCAGCATAGACAAAAGCAAATTCACGGAAGTGTAGATCTCTCATACCTCCAGACCCTTGAGGTCCCTTTAAATTTCTCAATTTTTAGAAATGTGGGATCTTGTCAGAAATTCAACTTTGCTCTGACCGAGATTTCTTTAATCAACAAAGTCTCGTTACATTATCTTTGCCTGCGTTATAGAACCAAATCAATCGACATCGATTATTGATTTAAAATAAAAAATGAAAAAAAAATGATATTGATATTAATCGATTATTAGTATTTGAGGAAAATTCAAGTCCTTGTAATAACAAAAATCATTAGTGATGCCAGACGAACACATGCATTATTAATTAATGGATTGGTGGTAATGATGGACTGTCAAATGATAATTTCCTCTCAATATGCATGAGTCTGCTCTGGTAAAGGACCTTGCTGCAGATTAGAGAGGAACAATCCGCAAAAAATTGAAATTCTTTAATCTGCGCGAGGAAGCGATGATCGCGCCGGTTGTCACACGAGGATAATCGGCAAGATTTTGCTTTTTTCGCAAGTGATGAGACAAAAGAGGAACGAGGGTCATTGCGACTGAAAAGAATAAATAATAGAAAAATTTTCCAAAAATTGCGGTGATGAGCTCCCTTCCGTCTGGAGCGGAAGTTGCGCCACAAAACAATGACTCCTCGCTTGAGTGCGTTTGAGGCGGGTCTAAAAGCTGTCTGCAGATGGTAAAGTCATCGCGCCTCTAACGAAAGACTGTACTTTGAATTTGAGATGGACCTCATTGCCCATATAACTCCATACACTACAGGGTTCACGTGAAAATTGAATTACATCCCTTTCGGCCGAGGAGCGACGAAAAGTCGTCAGTTTTGCACTGGTCTTGTTTTCATCATTGCTGGGTTTCCTATAATTTATTCAGGTATTCTATTCCATTGAAACAGTCGTAATTATAACGCTACTTACAAGGACTGCGATTTTTTCACTTCAAAAATAATCGATGAGCATGTGACTAAGTTCCGCAAAATGTAACACGGCAACATCAATTCAGAACCGATGAGAAACAAAGTTCAAAGCTTTGTTGCTTCATAAGACTCAACATCACAGGTCAATTTCGATTCCTATTTTAAAATTCAAAATATTTTTTGATGACTTTGATTTTTCGAAGAGAGAGAAAAGGTACGATCAACGATACTCAGCACTTCTAACTGAGGATTTAAGATTCCCGGGAAACTCAAGTGCCGGCGATGAGTACAAGCATTCCCAAAAAAATTTCGGGGACATTCCTGAGAACGCTCCTGTCGGTTCTTTAAAGTGTGAGTGATTACATTGTAAATCTGCGTGTGTTAGTGTGTATCTGTCAAAATTCTCCGGGGCAAGTGGTTTCTAGTCGCGCATTCCTGGGAAAGGAGTTTTTAGAGATCATGTATTTTGTTGGGGAATCATATCAAACATTTTCTTTTATATATATGCAATGCCTCATATACTAGGAAATCAAAAATTTGTGTGAAGGAAAATATATAAGTTCAGAATTTATCTATCGATCAATTACTATGATCATACACTTGCACCTTTGAAGTCCGTGATTGAATTTTGATCCACTTTACAGAAGTTTGACCGAATCCAGCAACCTTACCCTAGTTGAGAGTAAAGGTCACCATACGAACACCTGCTGTTAAGGCTGTGAGAATTTTAAAAGTATTCATTCAGTAAGACCATGTGATTAAAGCTCAGCTGAATCAAAGACTCGTGCAATTTATTTAGCATGAATAAATCTCCTCAAGAACATCAGGTCTACTGGGAAAAAAATCTCTGCATTCGCAGTTCGCACAGAAAGCCACCTATGCGGGAGATCAGGGCCACGGCCGGCGCAAATTTAGCTAGCGGCGGCGGCTGAATTTCAGCGCCCATAGACGAAATTTTAGCCTCGCAAAGGTACAGAGGAGTCCCGGTAAGGACAACAAACATGCCCCCCCCCCATTAAGTTTAAAGCGGGGTGCCTTGGGGGGGGGATTATTTTTGAGAGCCCTCATTCAACTCTGAATACCTAAATGCAAATGTGCAATCAAATGCATTTCAAAAATTCTGTATCATGTCTTCATATCTAGAATGAAGCAGCATCGTTTCGATGATTTGAATAAGCAGGATAGTAGGTGAGACAGAAATAAATCAATGGGAAAACTTTTAAAATAATGAATAAAGAAAAATCAGTCGCTTTTCAGTATAGATATCTTGACACATATCTTCAATTAATTTGATCTCACTGGACCAGTTTTTTTTTTTTTTTTTTTTTTTTTTTTTTTTTTTTTTTTAAAAAAATGGGAAAATAGAAATAGAAAAAAGAATAAAAAATAAAAAGATAAAAAAAGAAGACGCAAACTTTGCGCGGCGAGGGTAGAGTTTGTAAAACTTTTCACGAGGGAACTCGATGGTTTTATCCCACGCAGCAAAATATGTTAATCCCTCATTACATGGCATTTATCGATGTTTTATGCATTCACAAAATTATTAACATCTTATTATGAATTAAGGTCTCTTTGCATAGCGAAAGAAATGCCGGGACGGCGACGAAAAAACCGGGAATTTTCAAAGGCTTTCCAATGTCCAGTAATCTTAACGTTTTCTGGCAATTTCAATTTCCTGGGACATTTTGTTAGGTGCGCTAAAAAAGTAATGAAAAATCTGAGTATTTTCAACGATAGGTACACTGGAAAAAAAAACACATTGGATCTAGAGTCCAGACTCTTGAAAACATCGACAAGAAAAAGTACTCTTGATTCAATCAGAATCTAGCTTAAATCAAGAACCAAGCCTCTTAATTTAAGCGGATTTCGTTTTGATTCAAGCAAAAATCTGATTGAATCAAGAGTATTTTTTCTTGTCAATGTTTTCAAGAGTCTGGACTCTAAATACAATGTGTTTTTTTTCCAGTGTAGGTACCATGAAAATCTGTCATTTTACAAAAGTGTTTCCTTGGTAAATTAAGGAAATCCAACCCATGACAATGCTATACATAATAAACTTTTTTAACAATAGTTTTCCAGCCAGTTTTGATTTGATGCAGGTGGTTTTCTTCGCCTGATAATACGTGATTTTTTAAGATTTTAACTTTTTTTTCGAAAGAGGTGAATACGAAAGAGTTTATTGAAATCGTGCAACTTCAATTGATCACTATTAGGTACCGGCCTAATTCAAAAAATTAAAAAAATTTGGTGAAAATCTATTCCATATTTAATCCGATAGCCGCAGATTTCTAATAATAAGTAATGGTTAAAATTGCATTCGAACCACAGGAGACTATCTTTGAAAAATCTTTTTCAATTGGAGACAAAATAAGAAAGAAAGAAAAAAGTCGAAAAAGTGGGTAAATGGGCACTACCAGTGTATGAAACCTTGCAGGAAAACTTGTCGTAGGAAGAATTTTTGAAAAAAATTCGGCCACTCACCAAAAACTTAAGCAGAACCAAAAGGAGAACGCCGGCACAAAAGGTCTCTTTGTTGCGCGCGTACAGATATCAACAAACGGTCCAATAAGCACAGATCTCAGCAAAACGACAGCTAATTCGAAAAAACAAAATGAATGTTCCAACACTACGAAGTCCAAACAGCGTAAGGATGCACGGCAAAATACGTCGGGGTGCACTGGAGCCCGAGGGGTTGAAACGGCGAAATTTGCCGGCGACGAGCGTACGTTAGCGAGCGCGGGCACTGGAAGCAGCGCGTCGGGGGGCAACACAGTGAGGACTGACGGAACTCACGGTCCCAGCGCTGACTCAGAGTCCGGGTTAGTTCTGATCGGGAGGCGAGATCAACGGGGCAACGGAGCTTGACGGAGCCGCGGGCTGATGGGAATCCTTGCTCCCGTGCTCCCTGCGCGCCGATAACGGGGATAACGCCGAGACGCCGCTAGGGAATGCGGGATGACCAAGACAAACAACGCAACGCTGCGGTGCGGTGCGGTGGCGTCCACGCGAGAGACTGACGAAGAGCCACAACATGAAATGGGTGAAGCCGGGCGCACTCCTCAATGAGAGCGATGGAAAACTGGATGTACGGGGCGCCCCCAGCCCCCTCCCCCACGCCCCACAGTGGATCGAGTCAGTGCACTGGAAAAAAAAGAATCTGAAATTTGCCGCCAAGAAGTATTTCTTCTTAAATCAAGAATTTTGCTGGTTAATATAAGCTACTTTTTTGCTTAACACAAGCATTATTTTTCTTGAATCAAGAAAAAGTCAGCTTAAAGTAAGATAAAGAAAATTCTTGGCGGCAGATTCAAGAATTATCATGCTTGATCCAAGCTACTTTTTTTTTTCAGTGTGGGAGAGGTCAGACACGATTTGGAAACTTTAAACGCTTTTAACTCTGTTTTTACTCAAATTTGAGGTTCTTTAAGTGGTTCCATCGATTTTCTTGTGAAATTTTCCTACAAGAGCAACCCTTAAAATTTAAAATGCGACGAATTATATATCAAAATTTTTCGGTTTTAGTCAAACATTTTGCGTCCGACTTCTCTGATTGACTCGATCCACTGTGCGCCCCCGCAGCTCCTGACTGACGTCGTCGGAGACCCATCTTCCTACAGACTCCGAGATCCCCGAGGCCGAGGTGGGGGTCAGAGATGGAAAGTGAAATTTCAGAGGGCTCGCATTTTCGCAAAATTTGACTTCTGTTAATTTTCATCAGAATTATGAATTGAGGAATTTTTCGGTAAAAGGGCGTATGAGACTTCCGATGCTGCTAAGATTGCGCAGCGCGGTTCTTCAGTTGTAAGTAACTTATTCGACAGTTCTGCTATGAATTTTTCCCTGAATCTGCTCTGAGATTTTCTTCATCATTGTAAGGAAGTTTGACTATGAATAATGAATTTCATCTGCCACAAATCCTGTAATAAATTGCACAATCTTAGCAACATCGCAAGCCTCATATACCCTTTTACCGAAAAATTCTGCAATTAAACCCTCGGAAGTCCGGAAGCGTTTCAGATGATATTCCCGTTGATGTGGCAGTACTGTGCTACCCTACGGAGTGGAGGTGCGATACACGAAGGGGGGGGTCCAACAAAAGGGGGGGGGGCTAGAGAGAAGTGTAGACCCAACCAAGGCTTGAGAAGAAAAGTGTCAAAATCGCGAATTACTGATTCCAGGCGTTTCTTGGCCTCCTAAATGCATCCCCAAAAGTTTCAACAACTTTCATGAAATTTCGTTTTTCACGCGAATAAATTTCAGGAAATTTTCCATCTCTGGGCGGGGGCGCTTAACCCCCACAAATCAACGTGGCCTCTCTCAAGAAATGAGAGGGATAGTACTAAGTAAAATGGATGCACTGCTAAAACTTGGAATGAATTTCTGTGCCGGGGTGCTGTAGCGCCCAATAACCCGGAGTGATAAACGAATGTCAAATCTATTCTCCGTACGGAGTGACACACACTCTTATGAAGCAGTGTCTTCTCTCTTTGCCGAAAAGTCATTCGCCCATTCATATCACATGGTGTTTTTCACCACCCCCGGTGGTGGGGGGCTAGGCCCCCCAGCAAAATGACCTAGCTACGCCTATGATTAGTCTCTTGCAGAGTGGATAGATAGGTGCAGATAGGTGCTCTTTTTGGATAAGCCAGAACTTTTAGCTCCTTGGTGCAAAAGAGATAATGCATTTATAAGGCTCACATCGCAGTCGTCTGCTTAATCTTATATGACTGAAATAAATGTTAGTTCTGCCTGAAAATCTTTTGGAACCTGGCAAGTTTTAGTGAATGCTTAGTTAACTGTTCGTTTGTGAACGCCGGGAGAGCCTTCAAATACTGGCTATATTTCCCGCTTTATCGGGAGGGTAGTTTAGTTGCGTGACCCAACTGAACGCTTAGAACACCTTCAAATCTGGCGATACTCCCCACTTTGCCGAGAGGTTAGTTTAGTTGCGTGACCCAACCGAACGCTTTGAACGCCTTCAAATCTAGCGATACCTCCCACTTTGCCGGGAGGTTAGTTTAGTTGCGTGACCCAACCGAACGCTTAGAACGCCTTCAAATTTGGCGATACCTCCCGCTTTGCCGGGAGGTTAGTTTAGTTGCGTGACCCAACCGAACTCTTAGAACGCCTTCAAATCTGGCGATACCTCCCGCTTTGCCGGGAAGTTAGTTTAGTTGCGTGACCCAACCAAACGCTTTGAACGCCTTCAAATCTGGCTATACTTCTCGTTTCTCCGGGAGGTTAGTTTAGTTGCGTGACCTATCTGAACGCAACACGTTGTTAGTTTACATTTACTAGTTAGTTTGTTTCATTTTACTGCACGCAGCAAGCTGATACCATCAAAAGAAGCATTACAAACAGTGCTTTCTTTTTCTTCTTCCCCCGGACCCCCTATTGAGCTGGGGGATATTCCATACCCCCCAGATCCCCCGGTGGTGGGAGGCCAGCTCCCCCCCCCCAGCAAAATGACCTAGCTACGCCTATGTGGGTAGTTTTAATGCTGACCATTTTAGATTTAGTCGAGTATTTTGAAAGGTGCCTTGATGTTGAATTGATGTCAACCCATTTTCTACAGTTAGTTTATGGTAATTTTTCCTTAAACTTTATATGCAAAATTAATAATTGACCACTTACGAGAAAAGGAACGGACCTTGTTTCAAAGAGACAAAATTATGAGTAGAACTAATTTTACTGAGTTGGGTCGAGGAATCTAATTTCAATTCGACGATGTATTCTGTTTAGCGTAATGTACAATCAGAGAAAAACACACGGAAAAAATGGCCCCACTAATATAATGTGAATAGTACCTCGAATAGTACAGTGCTGACGTCACTGGAGCTTTATAATTCCCATTCGTTCTTATTGCCCTAGACCAGGGTGGCATGAAACGTAAAAAAGAATTGAAAGATTGGAAATTTCAGTAAAATATTTCATGAAATTTCACGAGGCTGTGAAATATTTCATATTTTCCAGGGGCTGAGTATGCAAGCTGCACTCAAACCCACAAAAATAGAAGAAAGTCACAATTTTTACATTTTGCGGAACGTGAAAAGGAACCGGTATTTTTCATATATTCCATCAATTTCTGAAAATTCATGAAATATTCCTCGTGAAATTTCAAGATTTTATTTTTCATGAAAATTTGCCACCCTGCCCTGAACTGACGAGCACACCTCTTCTTTCCCACTCAGCTCTCGTTCCTTTTAAGCATAAATATGTCCAATTTTGAGTCTCGAGGGACTGCAGTCCCTTTACTGTGAACTGTCACACAGGAGAGACTTGAGAACTTGGCTCTGAGCAGGGTCTGCGTGACGTTCAGTGCGACGGACATAAGTTGACTATTCTCCAGCCGGTTCGAGATCTTGTCGCGCTGGTGTTAGTTGGGCGCCTCGCCTTCGAAAGTTCGTGAACTTGACTGAACTTGAACCAACTGAAGCTCAGGCACCTCTCGCAAGTACGCATTCAACGCATTCATTCATACTCGCTCATGAGCTGGAGAACGGTGATTGTTCGGATCGTGTTTAGATTTGCGCTCTTGCCGCTGGAGCGAACCTCGTTGGCTTCATTGATGAGGTTTTTTAGTCCTGTTAGAAACTTTTAATCACGGGAGGCTTTTTTCGAACAGGTTTTTTACTTATTCTCATTGAAATAAATTTCAATTTTAATGACATGTTTAAGAGAATATCTTGAACAATGGCTGGTCAACATTCGGAGAATTTATACAAGGATGAATTACAGATTTTTGTAGATCCTCAACTTTGCCTTCGAAAATGCTTGACTACAAATATGAAATGCGGGCCGATCATTGAAATTGATAGACAAAGCTATAGACAAAGAAGACGTACGGAGTTTGGAGCGATCCTATTGGTTGAAATGGATGGTTCTTAAAGTCTAGTCTTTTACCTGCGTCCTTTGTCCATTGCAACCACCTGCTTCCACCCATAGGATCCTTCCATGACCTTTTTGTCTTCTTTGTCTATTGTTGTGTCAATCAATTTCAATAATCAGCCCGCTGGGATGAATTTCACAATGAGGATCGCATTCATATCAATCGAGATTTTTGGGAGCTACGTAGACATCGGCATCGGATTTCACTTCTCGATTTTTAACATTGTACCTACAATTTTTTAGTTGGAAACAGGAGCCTTTTTTAATTTCTTACTTTCATTTGCTATCAACCGCTAACATTTTCGGGGAAGAATGCCTTAAATTTAAGGAAATACACGAATCGTGAATCAAGCGCGAGTGATTCACGCTTATGCACGCCGTCGAGATTGGTGAAAAGAGGCCTCTCAGTTGATGAGTCTGGTACAGTCTCATGGAGCCTTGCCCCGACACTGTCTCTCCTCAACTTTCACTTTGACACGGAGTATGCCACTCTTCAGTTAAACTACGGTTGACACGGCTCGAGTGTGGTTCCAACAGTTCGATTTTCTCCCAATTCTCTCTTGTCTCTTCATTTTCATGTACTTACCTCGTGAAATTTTCTCTCAATTTGTTGTTTGTTTTACTCATTTCTTCCATCTGCTTTTCTTCCGCTCTTTTGCCTCTCCTTCCTTTTTTCTTTCTCCATAACAGCCGTGCGAAGGAAAAACGCAAAGCGAACCTCAGAAGTTGCCAAATTGTCTTCGATAAATTACGAAATTATAGGGTGGCTTGTGTATTTTTCCCCCCCACATTTTTTCTAATAATTTGATTCGCAATTTAATCTACAATATCTGAAAATTTTAAGAAGAAATATTCATAAATTTCCCATACAGGAATGTTTCACAAAGGAAAATTTCGCAGTATCTGGATATTCATACGCCATTTTTCCTTAGCCCGGCAGAGTAGGAGCATCGGCCTTTTACGCGAGAATCTATGAAAAAAAGTCGAAAAGCTCGCGAAAAAAGGGTGTCCAAGAATATCAATGGCCAAAGTGCGAGACCACGTATCCTAGTCTGCGACGTTGCAGACTTCCTGTCGTACTTTATTTTTCGCTTGAAAAACTAGTCAACATAATTTCTTGAAAAGTTCTTTGATTTTTTTCTCTGTTAGTAGAATATTTTCTCTAAATTTCAAACTATTAAGTTGACTTATGATCCAGCCTCTCACCGAAAAAATAAACTGGGAGTGGAGATTCTGAAACATCGTGATGGAGATACGTGGTTTCTCACTCTGGCAAATCGATATGGCGCGTGGTGCAAGTCTATCTTTACCATTTTTCCACCGGGATGAATTACATACCAGCGATTGCACTCGGTACATCATTATGCAGGGTGGCATGAAACGTAAGAAAGAAATGAAAGATTGGAAATTTCAGTGAAATATTTCATGAAAATCACGAGGCTGTGAAATATTTCATATTTTTCAGGAGCTAGTGTATGCAACCCGCACTCAAACACCCAAATATAGTAGAAAATCACAATTTTTACATTTTGCGAAACATAAGCAGGAACCGGTATTTTTCAATATCTTTAATAAATTTCTGAAATTTCATGAAAAATTTCACGTGTAATTTCAAGATTTTATCTCTCATGAAATTTCGCCATCCTTTCATTAAGACTGTATACGGGATCTAAAGAGGGATCTTAAATTATTTACCGATATCCTTCGTCAATCTTGGTATTTTCGTAATTTTCGACTATATTTGAGGGCCGCTTTGATGCTTACACTGATTAAAGCTCTTGATGCAATTAAAACGGTCGAGTTGAGACTTGATCTGCGCGGCACTTTTGGTGATGAAAATCTTAAAATGCAGCTCATTTCGCTCGGCTCGGATAGGATCCGAAATGGGACAGCGAGCTTCACAAGTTGCTGACCACGACCCGTGCGGAACCTGCAAGGAGAATAAATGGGCGTGAGGCTCACTGTCAGTCCCGTTGCATGCGATGAAATCATCGTACGTCATTGTCCCCATTTATCTTATCACGCTTTTATAAGCCACTGTTGCCATTGAGCCGTTTCTGCATCAGCCACTAATTGCCCCCCTCCCCTTCCCCATTGACTTTCTATACTATAAGCTCCAAGACCTCCTAATTTTGCGAAACTGGTAACGCTTAGTTCCAGCGTTCTACCAGGCCGATTTTCATGATTTTTGCGGCTATCGACGGGCAATTGNATCGACTTTTTCATATACCACACAGGGTCAAATGGACGTATTTCTATCAAACAGAACTATGTGCAGGTGAGAAATATGGGGTGTGCTCTAGAGATCTGCATAAGAAACAATGTAAAAGTGGGCGTGATTCCTTTTGAAGAATTGGAAAAGCGGGTTTTTAAATTCAGCAAACAGACCTATGTGCCAACTGAATGCGGGATTCATGAGCCGCGGACATGGCACGAGAGCGTTGTGGACAGGGCTCATGAGTTAAAGCGCCCCGACGATGATCTTTGTCTCGCACCCCGGCTCCATCATTGCCGCTGACGTCACTGGCGCTTTATCATTCTTATCCACTCTTACGGCCAGAGTTGAGCACATGAGCATACCCCATATTTCTCACTTCCACATAAATCTGTTTGATAGAAATACGTCCGAATTGTATTCGAGTTATGTGAATAATATCTCCATTTATTCTAAAATTTTAGCAAAACAAAACACAAGGAAATTGGAAACCAAAGATAAAAACAAGCATAATTCTTGAAACGCTTTGGGGTGGTTTCAAGACCCTCCCCGATGAGGAAATAAATAATATAAAAAAATATAAACCAAAAAAAAAACCCTTGAGCCTCCGTTCGTGATAACAAAGAAGAGAGGTTGCCAGAGAGGTATAGAATAAAGTCCATGCACTGGGAAAAAAAACTCTGGCTGTAGAAGCCGTACTCACGGTCTATATACACATCCCGTCCGCGTTCCGGGCTTTGAGGTCGAAAGTTCTGGGCGTAGCACCCGGAACAATTGAAGTTACGGCTCTAGCGCCCAGAACTTTCGTCATGTGAGCCCGGAACGGACGGTGTGTCTATGTAGCCCGTAACTTTTTTTTTAGTGTCACAGAGGTTCGTGTCAAGGACATTCCCAAACATTCTGTTTGCTTTTAGCCTTGGTTTCTCGTTTTCTTGTGTTTTGTTTCGTTGAAGTATTCGGGCTATTTTCGGCATTCTTATCTAAAAGTCTATTCAAAAGGGTGTGTTCGGGTTTTGTTAAAACAAAAAGCGTGTGAGTGCTGGGTTCGATCGATTCTGATTTTTGGCACTCAACAATGTAGATGCCGCTCGTTGCCAGAAACTGCACCACACAAAAATTGCATCCAACATATCCTTGGCTATGGTCGGAAAGTGCGTATCTGCATTGCAATGTTTTGAGATCTTCGACTATTTTCTATTTTCTTACCGATAAAACCAACCAAAATAATTCCTTGGAATTTTCTGTAGATATGTTTGAATGAGTGGAGTAAATTCACAGAAAACTTCGAGGAAAATTGTGGGTAAGTTTTTTTTAAAAAGAAAAAATCGAGAGGGAAGTCAAAACGTCTCAATCGAAGATACGCACTTTCCGACTTTGGCCATTGACGTCTTCTTTAGTTTACCTCGAAATTCCTCGTTAGAACAGGTATGATCCAAAAGCACAGGCTCAGATGATCATACAGAGCTGCAAGGGTCACTCAGAATTTCAATGAATATGTTAATGGATTATGTAAGGGAAAAGACCTTTAAATGACGGTTCCGAGCCGTTTCAATACAGTTAGATTTTTTTCCCCTGCTGGCGTCCAATTTACTTTAAACGAGGCAANACCGGGCCGATTTTCATGATTTTTGCGGCTATCGACGGGCAATTGTCTCTAGATAAGCCAACTCTTTTCAGATTTTCAAAATATGGCCCAGGTTTTTTTATATTACGTGGTAAAGTTGCGAATTCTCCCATTTAAACAATGTAAATTTATACTTTTTGTCATAGTTCGTTTGAGCGTTCTACCGGGCCGATTTCCGTGATTTTTGCGTAAATCGACAGGTAATAGGCCCTAGATGAGCCCGCTGTAATCAGATTTTGGAAAAAGGACCCAGGTTTTTTTAAAATCACGTTATAAAAGTGAGTGAGTTTACAGAATGCTCCGGTACTGCTACCGCTATGCGCGGGAGGATGCGCAGTGATAGGATAACACTGATAGGAGGGTAAAAATAGGGCCGCGAAGCGGCCCATTGATGGCGCGGAGCGCCGTCAGGGGGTTGGGCCGCGTAGCGGCCAGGGGGCGTAGCCCCCTAGTTTCATATATCACACATGGTCAAATTGTATTCGCGTTATGTGAGTAATATCTCCATTTATTCTAAAATTTTAGCAAAACAAAACACATGAAAATTGGAAACCAAGGCTAAAAACAAGCATAATGCTTGAAACGTTTCGGGGTGATTTCAAGACCCTCCCTGACAAGGAAATAAAGAATATAAAAAAATATAAACATAAAAAAACGCTTGAACCTCCGTTTGTGATAACAAAGAAAAGAGGTTGTCAGAGAGGTACAGAATAAATTCCATGCACTGAAAAAAAACTCCGGCCGTGGAAGCCGTACTTACGGTCTATATACACATCCCGTCCGCGTTCCGGGCTTTGAGGCCGAAAGTTCTGGGCGTAGCACCCGGAACAATTGAAGTTACGGCTCTAGCGCCCGGAACTTTCGTCATGTGAGCCCGGAACGGACGGTGTGTCTATGTAGCCCGTAACTTTTTTTTTAGTGTCACAGAGGTTCCTACCAAGGACATTCCCAAACATTCTGTTTGTTTTTAGCCTTGGTTTTTCGTTTTCTTGTGTTTTGTTTCGTTGAACTATTCGTTGAGCTATTTTCGGTACTCTTATCTAAAAGTCTAGTCAATAGGGTGTGTTCAGGTTTTGTTAAAACTAAAACCATGTGAGTGCTGGGTTCGATCGATTCTGATTTTTGGCACTCAAAAATGTAGATGCCGCTCACTTGCTAGAAACAGCACAACACAAAAATTGCATCTAACATATCCTTGGCTATGGTCGGAAAATGCGTATCTGCATTGCAATGTTTCGAGATCTTCAACTTTTTTCTATTTTATTACCGATAAAACCAACCAAAATAATTCCTTGGAATTTTCTGTGGATATGTTTGAATGAGTGGAGTAAATTCACAGAAAACTTCGAGGAAAACTGAGGGTCAGTTTTCTATTAAAAAAGAAAAAAAAATCGAGTGGGAGGTCACAACGTCTCAATCGAAGATACGCACTTTCCGACTTTGGCCATCGATGTCTTCTTTAGTTTACCTTAAGACTCCTCGTTAGAACAGTTATAATCCAAAAGCACAGGCTCAGACGATCACATAAAACTGCAAGGGTCACTCAGAATTTCAATGAATATGTTAATGGATTATGTAAGGGAAAAGACCTTTAAATGACGGTTCCGAGCTGTTTCAATACAGTTAGATTTTTTTCCTCTGCTGGCGTCCAATTTACTTTAAACGAGGCAAAGACAAATTATAATCAATTAGACCTTGCAGTGCGATCACGGGTAAATAAACAAAAAAGAAAGAAAGGAATTGAGCGACGAAGACCCCAGATCATTGATCAATCCGTCAAAAACTAGCGAAACGAAATCAGGCAAATTTTGAGTGGTCCATTGATGAGCTAGTGCGATAAGAACTCGAGCCGCCACATATTGCAACTTACTAAAATTTGGATTCAATTATATTTGAGCGGTCACGTAAGCAATGAAAAAGGAAATAGAAAAAAGAATGTATATCGCTAATTTCGACGTTATAAGGGGTTTACGAAGACTTGGAGCATTTATAAAACATTCAGTGCGACTCACAATGTGGTTCATGTACGACATTTTCAACTACAGACGTAAAATTCAGGTGAATTTGCCTCATTTCTATGATAGGCAAAAAGCGAGTATGGACCACGGCAAGGTCTAATATGTCACAGCGTCTGTGACACAAGGCAATGAGCCTCAAGGTACGGTCCCATTAAGTGGCAGCTGCGTCGCGAAGCTGACCGCACGGCACTTGCTCGACCGAGTACAATGACTTTGAACCTGCCCTTTACTGCTAAAAAGCGATCCGCGAGTCATCCACGTCTTGGGTAACGGGCAGGATCAAGATTATTGCACCTCAGTGTGTATTTTGAGTGAAATACATGTGTAATTGTTAGCGAAATACATGCGTGTTTGGAGCGATGTATAACTATGTGTAAGCGCGTGTGGATCAAAATACTTGTGTGTTCGTAATTTCAAGGACAACCTATAAACTCTAAATAAAACAATTTAAGCAAAAAAATTAAATTTAAACAATTTATTGTCATTTCAAACTTTAAACTCATTCTTCCAATTTGCACTGCTAAGAAGTATTGAGTGAAAGTCTATGCCAGAATCTGCACTGTTAAAAATCCCGGCGCGAAATTCACGCTTACACACAATCAGTTGCTATTTTGACTCGCTGTAAGCTCGGCGTGAATTTCGCGCTCCGGCGGGAGTAAAACTCTGACAGGCAAACGTAAAACGGAACTGCCGCAGCATGGATTCGAATTCGAGTCGCGGCGATAATGGACGAGTGCAGTACCACTTCGCCATTCGGTGCTTGAATCAGGTAACCCTGAATTCACGCTACTTGAGGTACCTCAACTAATTCGTCCGTCGTTGGTGATATTTACGCTCTGATCTATTCACTCAGAGTACGGCGCGAAATTCGCGCTGGATTGTTTTTTTTTCACTACGGCTGTTTACTCAGAGTAAATCATTAATTTTCCCTGGTAAAAATTGACAGTAGAATCTGTGTTCCAAAATACCATAGACCTACAGCCGGCTGTAAGATTTCCAATAGCTTCTATAGCCGGCAACACAACTTCTTACAACCTTTTATAGCCGATGGCGACTAAGCAACAGCCTGGCGATAAAGTGTATGCTAAACGTTACTAATTACGGATACTAGGACTCAGTGAGTTTTTGGAATACTGCTCTCTTTTTTGGCAGTAGTATCTTGATTTATCTTGCGAGGAAAGCTCCGTACTTTTGAAGGATGCCTGCCATTCCTAACATGTTGGAGCGCCTGCAATTTCGTATGATACTGTGCAATACCTCGGGTGTGAAATAGTTGCTTCAAGCGCCGTGGCAGGCGGGCAGCCAGCGCGGAACACGCGTTGGCGCCTACAAACCTAACAGGGATACTTCACGCGTTGCGCAATGCGTGAAGTATTCCTGTTAGGTTTGAAGGCGCCAATGCGCCGCCGCTCCGCTTTGTGTTAGGCTCTAATATTTAATCTCGTGGAGTCAGCGTTATTAAACTCATGACTTTGAAATTTTTGCACATCCTGAATGGATGATTCTCATTTTAATTCATGAAAAAAAATATGTAGTAAAGAAAAATATAATGTACGTTTCATAAATATTACGGTGATTCCGTACAAACTTAAAGATTTACAAAGCACACGAATTTCTACACAATTTCTTATAGCCTTTTATAGCCGATGGCGAAAAAGCAACAGCCAGGCGATAAAGTGTAAAGCCCGGCGATAGGAACTATAGCCCGACTGTACAATTTTTTATCGCTTCGTGTAGCCCGGCCGTATGATTTTTTTCCACTTTCTACAGCCAGCTATATGACTTTCTATCGCCTTCTTCAGTCGGCTATAGGAGCTCCTATGGTGTTTTTAAACGCAGCTCCCACCGCCCATTTTTACCAGGGTTTCACAGTGTACATAGCGCCCAAAACCCCCGATGACATGACTGCAGAGCGGAATCTATTCTCCTTACAAAGTGACTTACACTATAACGGAGCGGAATCTACTCTTCTTGCGGAGTGTCATACGTTCTTATGGTGATAATTTCACTTCGCATTTTCATATCACTCGGGAGTTGTGAACGCTATACGCTATATAGACTTCAGCACCGAATGACACTCCTCGATTTTTAACAGCGTCTCCTCTTTCTTTAGCCCTTTTCTTCTTTATTTTCTCACCTCATCCTTTTCCTCTCCCCTCATTTTAGCGCCCCTGTTGTAATGGCGCCTAGTGCAGCCGACCCTGATGCGCCATCCCTAATCCAGCCCTGTTGCAACCGGTCGCGCGCGAATAAACCGCGCTGCTCACACTGTACGTCGTCGCCCACGCTCTACGGAACCATGGCCTTAAACAGCGAAAACTTAGCGACTGTTGGCTGCGAATCGCGATCATGTCAGCAACGGTGTCAGACTTTCTGTCTTGATATATTTTTAAAATGAAAAACTACTCGAAGTTAGTTCTTGAAAGTTCCTCTGATTTTTCCTTTCTGCGCAGAAAATATTCTGAGAACATTTCAGGCGATAGTGTTGTTACATCCTCATGTAATAAAATAAAGTGGAATGAGATACACGTTTTTGGAGTTTCACCGTCGATATTAAACTACAGGGTGATCCATAAGTCTCGAACCATCCCTGTAACTCCTAGACTTTTCGAGATGATCCCCTTAAAATTTTGAGGGATCCCAAAAGTCGTTTCATTCGACCTTGGGGCAATCAAAAAATGTCAAGTCTCTAATATTTGTTCATAAATTCCAGGGATGATGCCGGGTGCTGGTTGTGCAGGGCTTTTAGATCACTCTGTACGTGGAATACAGTATGAAAAGGACGGATTCCACATGAATTTTGGCAACATTGCACAATGGTTCATTAACTCCTTCGGGATTAGCGCTCGAGCTGAAGCCCCATTGGTCCGGGCTCCCGCTGTAGAAATAAAAGCAAAAAGACATGGCGGGTCGCGTGAAAAATTCACCTGAGTTGCAAGACGCCATGGGAAAAGTGCACGGCTCTCAATGGCAAATCTTGCTAACCTTGGCACTTCGTCAACCTCGGATTACTTCGGTCGGAGGCGTGGAAGTGCGAGTGCACGCATATGTGCATTGCGAGATTTAAAGGTAAAAATATCTGCCGCAAGTGTTACTTCTCTCACCCTAAGGGTCGAATCCACAGTCGTTGCGTCTAAGCAGCTCGTTCCCGTAGGAGGCGCCGTATGGTCTACATTATGATTAAGAGATTACATTATGATTAAGAGGTGGTAGAGGAGATCCCTAACATAGCAGTACACAGGGTATCCCAGGATTAAGTACGAATATTGAAGGAGTCGATTCTTTTGGTCATAAGAACGTTTTTGTGGTATAACTTTTTTTCGAAAAACGCATTCAGTGAGGGCCCCACTACCCCCCTATTATCAGCTCCTACTATCCCCTATTCCTATTATCTCGAAAACGATGAGTTACAGCGAAAAAACGCAGGAGACATTATCTCAATATTTTTCAACGCTGAATGTTGCGGTGCCGTCAAAAATCAATTTTTGTCGCTAGGAACATTAATTTTGGCCACTTTTAGGTTCGGTACCCCCCCTAAACCCCCCTCAAAATGAGTTTTACCTTTTTTGGACGTCAAAAATGAAAAGAACGCTGAAAATTACTGTCAGTTCCCGCTCTCATTAATATTGGTTGATAAACATTGCTGCAGCGTTAAAAAGACGGTTTTTTCCTCCAATTCCGGGGAATCGTGGCGCTCAGGGGGAGCGTTTTTGGAAACAACTTTATACCTCAAAAACGTCTCTTTTTGACCCAAAGAATTGACTCCTTAAATATTCGCATTTAATTCTGGGACACCCTGTAGAATAGGGAAAACTTTTGCAAACCGTGAGTAAATATGACTGTGTAACTTTGGAAATGGATTGTTGCAAGCGGTAATCATGATTTCCCACAGCTGAAAGTTCAAAATACGAAAGAAAATAAATTTCGAGTTATGTAAATTTTAAGATAGGCAATAACCTTAAAGTTTTTCAAACTCACTTTTTTCTTTCGTATTTTGAACTTTTTGCGATCGCAAATCATTTTTATCCCTTGCAAAAATCAATTTTCCAAAGTCGTGCTGCTAAATTTACTCTCGGTTTGCAAAAAATGTACCCTCTGTTATGCTATATTATGTTAATTATCTCCTTTGGCATCCCTTCAGTTACAATGTAAATAATGTGGGGCCTCCTTCGGGGAGGTAGCTGTTTAAGAAACACCTAAGAATACGACCTAAAGGCTAGAAATGTTTCTTCGTGTGACTGCTGACAAGTAACAATGATATCAGAATTATGCATTCAAAAGTCCAGGAGCATTAACAAAGTCTAGGAGCATTAAAGTCTGAGATTTGAGTTCAAGAACTTGCATTTGATCAATACGATCGGTCGGGGAACGTGGCAACATGCAATGAACTTAACTCCTCTTTCCCTAAACTCACACAAAAAATCAGGTCCTGAATTTTCCTTATGAATAAGCAGACATTTTTATTCTGTGTTAGCGGAATATTCTGTATAATTTCAAGCTATAAAAGCTTGTTTCTCTTTGAAAAAATAAAATACGAATCGAAAACACCACAATGGAGATACATTTTTCTGCACTTTGGCCATGGGTATACCTTTTTGAGTATCGATTCAAAATTTGAATTAATAATCGGTGAAATGCGTATTTATCTGAAACAGGCTCTACACTCAAGTATTGAAATTGACTTCAGTAGTAATTTGACATTGCCAATATCCCAAGGCTTTCTGGTTTCGTTTGATCTAAATACTTGAATTATTCTGAATTCACCGTTAAGCCTCGATCACGGGAGCGTCATCAAAATTGAATCATTTTTTAAATCATATAAATGAGGATTACAGTGGTTTTGCTCACGCATCTTTACGATAATTGTTATGCGTAAGAATGCAGAATGGCTATAATCATTTTAGAATTTCAATGAGAATTGCTTACTAGAGTATTTAAAATGTCATGTAACGAACGATCGTTTAAGAAAGATATTATATATTATAATGATGTTCATGAATGTGCTCACAATTTTTTTTTAAAAATCTGATCCCAGCTTTTTCTTCGGAGATTACCGCTAGGGGGCCGTCCCTAAATTACGTAACGGACTTTTTCCGCATTTATGACCATTGACCCCCCCCCCCTTTCTCCCTTTTAACGATTTTGTGACGTCGGTCCTGAAAATCTAAAAAACGTACACCAAGCAACAGAACAATCCGCGTAGAATGTCAATAAATTAAAATCGATGGCCAAGGAGCGAAACAACGTATCTTCGTTTGCGACGTTGCAGACTTCCTGCCATATATTTTATGTTTTCGTCGAAAAATTAATAAACGTAATTTTTTTCTAAACTAGCTTTAGTTGCTTCTCTACTTGTGCAATATTCTGTATGAATTTCAAATCCTGCACTTGGCTTGTTACTCCCCAAGATGATAAAATAGGCTTGGAGATTTTGAAACTCTACCATAGACATACGTAGTGTCGCACTTTGGCCATCGAAATGTATCTTAGAAAATATCTTAGAAAATAAAGTATGTAAAAATATATAGGTAGGTATCGTAGATATTCATTACGAAATGAATATCCCCGTAAATCTGGCCGGAATTCCAAGGTTTCCATGTTTATCTCCGTGGATAATGAAAACACGATATTTGTTCAATGCTTCAATTAATTCATTACATTTCATGATATGTTGATTTGTTCTCCTCGGATTTTAAACCTAATCGAAGGATGATTGATTATTACCAAACCGTGGCATGCTTTGCGATACATCGATTGATCTGCCATTATTTTAAACCTACGGAAAAGGATCGATAAACAGGGTGCTCGCAACGAACACCTTAATAGTCGATGCTTTACCACAGTTTCAAATGAGGAGATATCAACAATCGATCACGATCATTCACGCCTCGCCACTGACTTGGGAGGTGTGATTCAAGTTACGAAACACAGTATGCTCAATGATAGTTGTCTCCGTGATAAAGAGAAACCCTTTGATAGAAATTAATTTGAAATCAGAAGTGAGAATAAGAAATTCCAGGAAGTTCGAAGTCAAGCGGGGGAAGCTTCATCTGCCATAATCGTGACTTTTTGAAAAGCTGAAGCGATGGCAATTTTGTTGATTTCGCAGTAAAGGCGAAAGGAAAGATTAAGAGCGTTTGACAACCACCAACCTTGACTTACATTCTTAACCAAAGTTATCAGTTGCATGCAGCGAATGGCTGCATAGGAAATTTGGCGAACAGAATGTTTACGTTGCTTGATGACGACTCATTCGTGCAAACATGAACTTGAGCCCTAAACGTAGTAAAGAATCACACTGCGTTTTACGGCACAAGGGCCACTTATCAAATATTATGCAACGCACGAACCTGCTACTCCAGTTTCCCTCCAAAAATGGGTAAAATTCCTCTCTAGTAGACTTTTTACGAATAAAACAAGAAAAGCATGTTTTCTTTGTTCATTTGCATTTCTTTGTTCTGGTGTATCCCTTTCCTCTTATTCTTTCAAAGAGTGAACCCTAGTAGCAAAACCACAGAAGGAAAAGATAAATATTATGTACAAAAGTTAATTTTTTTTATATAATGCATGCATACAAAANCAAACATGAACTTGAGCCCTAAACGTAGTAAAGAATCACACTGCGTTTTACGGCACAAGGGCCACTTATCAAATATTATGCAACGCACGAACCTGCTACTCCAGTTTCCCTCCAAAAATGGGTAAAATTCCTCTCTAGTAGACTTTTTTACGAATAAAACAAGAAAAGCATGTTTTCTTTGTTCATTTGCATTTCTTTGTTCTGGTGTATCCCTTTCCTCTTATTCTTTCAAAGAGTGAAACAATGTAAAACAAGTACATACCCATCCTCCATAAGTCCATCCTCCTCCTGCTTTAAGTTCGGTAATTGAAATAAAGTGCGTAGCTCGTCGTAAATGTTGATGATGAGAAAAAAACGCATATGTAGATTTTAGTGCTTGGGAATTTTCTTTTTTTAACACTGTTGGTAAAGCAAACTACCCATTAAACTCGCCGATGAAGAACGTGTGAAACGTCCGCACGTATTGACTCAAAAAAATTTCGCCAGCGTCAATGCTCAAGATTTTTATCGATTATCACTTTTTCCATGGACGATGGCCGATGCCTAGAATTGGTTGCAAAAGGAAGCCCGAAGTTATACCTTTTTTAGTTTCAAAACATCGGCCTCCTAACTTTCAATTTCACCTACATGAAAAACATTCAGCCAAAAAATTTCAGATAAATTTCCACGTTATGGCAAACGTTATATTTCGTCGACTCGGCCCTAAAAACGTACCTGACTGCCCATGCCTCATACGCAGATAAGCTTAAAGTTTCATCTGCAACATTTCCAAAATGACAGCCATCGCCATCTTCAATTTTTTCCTGATCCAAACACTGTGAATTGTAGGCATGTAGACTACAGAGTCGAGGTAAGTTTGAAATTTTGACAAAATTGAAGATAATATATGAAAAAACACAGGAGCAAAAATAGGTACCATAGGATAAACTTTTTGGGTAATTTCTCAAAACGCGAGAAAACTCTCAATTCCTCATAAAATTGTAATTTTGGCCTCAAAGATGAATGACATTAGCTTGACAAGTAAAAAATTAAAAGATTGAATTTGAAGAATTTGAAGAATTTAAAGCTCCTCTACCGTTTCATTCACCCGATGCAGCAGTTGCATGCAATTATTGTATTATGCAACTGCAAGACAACAGAAATGCAGGTTTTGCACCCGTGATGACCCTTGTGTCCATACAAATCGATTATCTCGGCACAATTACTTACGAGGAAAGGGTCAATCAAAGTTTGCGCTAACAATGTTACTGTGAATTAATTAGCTGCAACTTGTAATCAGATAATGCAACTTAGTGGCCAAACTTTATCGTATTCGGTAGTCTACTAGATACATATTCACAGTCAAGGTCCAGATAGATAACACGCGATAAATTAATTTAAGCTTCGAACACGAATCAACTCTACGTTTTAGACCAAAGCCTGGCTCTTTATGACCCTAGACTTATCCTCAATTAGTTTCAAATCAATAAACATTGCTGATTAAGCAATGTAAATTAGTCTGATATTTAGAGATTGGAAACATGAAGCTTTCAGAAAGAGGTGGAGTTTTATCCTTACTGTTGGCACCTTTAAAAAGCAAAAGAATCGTTGGCCTCCATCATATTAATGAATTAGCATGTCTTTTAGTGCGTTCCAAAATGCATAATGTTTTCATTTATTAAGGCGGATCACTGCTATTTTTCTCCTCATCCACTGTATTTTCTTTTCCTTCTTCGAATAGGCACGTATTTGCAATAGCTGCTGTCCGTTATTTCCCCCCCCCTTTTTTTTTACCATAAATGGGTGTAAATAGCCATTGTGATCAGGGAACCGCTCAAAAATAAACGTAATTTATTGTTGCTACTCTATGTCTCTTCACACGCTTTGAACAACTGCTTGATTGTCGATTGAAACCGGACTTGCCTTGCTCTTCCATCTGATCTTGCTCTAAAAGCATTTAATTTTTCTCCATCCACGTGTAAAGTCGTCCCTGCTCAATAATTTTCAAGGGGACGCTTTCTCAGATACCGTCCTTATCAGGTGAACTTGAAACTATCTCTCACTACAAGTCGTTTATTTACTGTGTATTTGAATAAGATAACCACTTATGTCATTTATCAATGAATGCATGTGTTACAAAATTGAAAGGCGGCACGGCGCGTGCATAATATATCTAATTAGAAGTATATCTAACCGTACAAATCAGTAACCTGCACCACCATTAAGTCGAACAACACGGAGTGCTAAGATAGGTATTCTTTCAACTCTTCTGCTGAAATCGGATGTTGGTGTATGTACTACGTGCACTGTACCTGTACCGTGATATTTTTCATGGTAAACTATCGTGCCTCGTGGATGTGACAAACGGATTAAGAACGTGAATTGGACGTATTTCTACCAAACAGACCTATGTGGAGGTGAGAAATATGGGGTGTGCTCGTTAGTTCTCTTTGCGTAAGAGTGAATGGGAATAATAAAGCGCCAGTGACGTCAGCGGCAATGAAAAAGCGGGGGTGAGACGTCGTCGTCGTCGTTGGAGCTCTTTAACTCATGAGCCCTGTCCACAAGGCTCTCTTGCTATGCCCGCGGCTCATGAGTTCCGCATTCAGTTGCACATAGGTCTCTTTGATAGAATGCAATATCCCGCTTTTCCAATTCTTCAAAAGGAATCACGCCCACTTTTACATTGCTTCTTATGCAGCTTCCACGAGCACACCTCATATTTCTCATCTGCACATAGGTCTGTTTGGTAGAAATACGTCCAATTTAGAGGTTGATACTGATGTTATCATGACTTGATATAAGGAACTTCAGACCAGCGTCGATTTTCTACCATTTGGTTCAATTTACAACGGTATGATTGTTCCTGGTCACTTAATTTTTTATGTTTCTGAGACTTTCACTTGGGTTGATCATATATAACTAGAAGAACATGTCATTTCCAACTTTAACCAAAAATTGTGAGATATAACCCAAACAAAAATCTCGATTTTTCTCATCAGAAAATCTCAAAGTTAATCAATGAGTGAAAGGCCTTTTACTGAGTCCGGCTGAGATCAAGGGTTAATTTTTATCGAGGCATTTATGTAATCTTAACCAGATATGGTTTCTTACCCCTTATATTTTTGGTTAAAATAAGAAAAGAAACTCCAACATTTCTCTGTGCGCAGATCGGATCGAATCATGCTCCAAGTGGTCTCTTTCGGCTTTTATAATAATTATAAATCCCGAGGTCACTCTTATCGTGAAAATTCTACATTTCGTGACTCATTTAGGTGGCATGACGAGCTGCCAGATTGTAAATAGTTTTCATTCACCGTCCGTCCATTCGATCATCGCGGTATTTTTAAAGTTCTTGTGGAGCGAAAGAGGTAACTCGGCACTGATTGTAGTGTTTTAGCTCCATTTAATATCAATACTCATCTTCCATGCCAGATATATCAAGGGATTATGAACAAATCGTGTTTCGAATCGGACTGATGAACTACTCAAACCTAGCTGACCATGGGGTATCATATCGATGGCCAAAAACGAAACCATGTTTCTCTCTTGCGGTTTTTTTTAATTTATTGAAAAAATCGACACTCACAACCTTTCATACCTGAGAGTATCCATCTGAAAATATCATTAGTGAAGAACCTACCACCTCCGCTCTGGTGGGCGGGCTAGAAAAGTTCGAGCGCCTTCAGATGTTAGTATATGCAACACACGCATCCATAGAGCACGAATATTTGCATTCTGGTGCCGTGGCATATTTTTTTGTCGTATGAAGCTACCTGGTCCCGTTGAATTGCCGCGCAAGGCCAAACCGGGCAAGAGTCTTTCTTTCAGTTTTAAATGCTTTGTAATGTTATTTATCTCTCCACCACTGTTCAGCTTTTTATTTCGTAGTTAATGTATTTACTTTGCTTTCTCACCTTTATTTTTGTTTGCTGTTTTGAGGAAATAAAATGAATAAAAAAAATGGAGCAACCTTAATAATTTGTTTTCTAGCTGTGAAAAATAAATAGAAACAGGCTCCTAGTTGGCTTGAAGTATGCACGAGACTTGTATATGCCGCAGGCAAATGGTAAAATCGGGTATTTTGTCAAATGCCTAGGCAGATGGTTAAATTTTGACGATTTGAAAAATTTTGTGAATTTATGGCAAAGAGCTCACGAGATTTCAATATTTTTGGAAGAAACTCTCATGAAACCTACGAACTTTTTTTGTCTCTTCCTCTTCAATTGCTTCTCATATTTTCAAATGTTGAAATTCCGCAAATTCTGTATTTTATGACATGCTGAAAATTTCAAGATAAATGGCTGCTCAGAAGCTGAAAATGGGCCTGTTGCAGACTTTTGCTAGAGCAAAACTAAGAGTTGTTTCTTATAGATAATGCCTCAAAAATCACGATGAGCGCATCGGCAAACTCTGAAATGCACTCATAACTTCACAATCTGCGTAAGAAATTTGCGGTTTTTTGAGCTTCCCGCTTCAAAAACGATACTACGGCACAGGTGAACATTTTGTAAGAGGAGTCGTTCCATCGTCGGCAATAATCATCATAGCCGACGCCAATCCGCCAAAACACGTTTGATGGGACGAGATAACACCTGAACTGGATTAGACCAGATAACAATCGGTGTGTTAACGTTCATATTTTCCACGTCCGAATTGATTGACCTTGAACTCTCCTTGAATTACGCGCGGAACTGCGTGCAAGCGTCGGCCATGATGAATATCGCCGACGATGGAGCGACTCCTCTAACAAAATGTTCACCTATGCCGTAGTATCGTTTTTGAAGCGGGAAGCTTAAAAAAACGCAAATTTCTTACGCAGATTGTGAAGTTATGAGTGCATTTCAGACTTTGCCGATGCGCTCATCGTGATTTTTGAGGCATTATCTACAAGAAACAACTCTTATTTTTGCTCTAGCAAAAGTTTGCAACAGGCCCATTGTTGAAAATACTATTGTGAGATGCAAATTTTCATTGAGAATTTTTCCTCTTATGAGCAATGAATTAGTTTGTGTAAAATTAGGAAAATGATCAAAATTTCAAACTAAGTTGGAATACTTGAATATTTGCCTAGGCATTGGGCAAAATACCTGATTCTACCATTTGCCTGCGACATATACTTAAAACTAAATTGGACCGAGTTCATCAGAAAGGAACCGACCCACATTAAGTTGAAACCGGGAAAAAGAGGTTTGAAGTTTTAATCCTGCATAAGGCTCAATGTAAAAAATAATCTTTAACCCCTCTTTTCACGAACTAATTTCTGTTTTTTGTCTTTCAGTTTTTGGCAGGAGAAAATAGACGGCTATTGGAACTCGTAAACATTCTTAACTCAATTTTGTCGAAAATGTGGGTTGGTTCCTTTCTGATAAACTCGGTCCAATTTGTACTTACTATTAAGAAAAAAAACATAAACCTATAATTCTCATCCGTGTCATGAGTCCAGAGGATCCCCCACCCCAGAGTTAAATTATTTTCCTCCTTGTTTTTATCCTTTTTTATTTAAAGTCGACAACCGTGCAGAGATTCGGCCTCGGGCGTTTTTATCGATACCCCGTCGCGTCCGGCCGTGCGTTTTGCGGTTAACATCATCCCTCCCCCGCCCCCCTTTTGATCTGATGATTATTCCCTTTGCAGATACCGAGGGCTCTTGAATCGCCGCGAGCTTTGCCCCCACTTCCTCGGAAAAGTTTTAGTTTGGCGAGCCTTTGTTAAACTCAGCAGGTTCTCGTCCGAAGTTCGACCCGAGATTACGCGGACCTTCACTTTTAAAATAACTATTTTCATCGCTTTCATTGGAGCGCATTCACCAATCAAGGATCTGGAGTGATCGAGCTGGGTCAATGGATGTTAATGAGCGCTGACGTCCCAATGGTTGTATATAATTAGCATTGAAAATGAAAGTTTGGCTTCATTTTTAAGCGCAATTTAAAGATGTGAAGAAGGTAAGTCCAGACTCCAAGGAAAAAATCATGAAAAAAAGAGTGGAGAAAAGTTAATTTTTATTTTTTTAAAAAAAATTAAGGGTGTCTCAATTATTTCGGTATTAGGTTTATTTGGTGATTAACGAGTTTATATCTTGATAGATCAAGAACCTGCCTGACAGTCTAGAACTCCTTTGAGAATTCTAGTTATAGAAACCGAAAATTATAATGAGTAATGGATCACTACGTAAGCGCATTTTAGAATAAGTCAGCGTAATTTATAAGGATCCAATCTAAAATCTAAAATTTCGGAACTGTTTGAGAAGTCAGAACCGCGGTATTTGCTATTTGAGGACACCCACGCTGGCGAGGGACGAGTGATCGATTATCGATATTTCCAATTTTGAAGCTGTGGTAAAGAATCGATTATTAAAGTATTCGTTGCAAACACCCTTTTATAGCTCCTTTTCCATAGGTTTAAATGGCGGATTAAGCGATAAATCGCAAAGCACGCCACGCCATTGGACACCTAATCGAAAGTCTGAGCCGAAAAATGACTAATACTGGAATTAATCTCGTGACTTTGAAAGAGGAAAAAATGCTGATATCTAAGATTGATTTGAAATGAAGCTCCTACGTTCTTCTTCGAGTTCTCTTTTGGTTCTGCCAATGCTTTGTTTCTGTAGTTACAAATAGTTTTATTTGCTTTCTTTCACAAGTAGGTAAACATACATCACAGTTAAGTAAATAGCACGCGAATCAAGGAGATATACTTCAATAAAAGTAAAAATAGTATCAACAAAGGGATCGATTGAGCAAAAATTTCATCACAAAGGAACCGTTCATTTTCCGCTTTAAAGTAAACAAGCGCGCAGATTGTCATGATTTAATTGCGTTGAATCTTGAATTTGTGACTTGTCTTGAACGCTTAGAAATGACGTCCACTTGAAATGACTCAATACAGTAAAAATTTAGGATAGTTGCGAAAATCTGATTTCGGAAATGGTAAGTCATGTTAAAGGAATTTTTAAAAATAATGAATATTAATGAAAAAAATCCAAGTAAAAAAAAGTGATCCTTATTATCAATTGAGCCTCAGCTGATCGGAGCTGATGAATCATTGGACGTTTGCACGATCAAATATAAATACGAACAGTTTAGATTACAACGTTGTTTAATAGTTTAATGGTGTAATTTTTTGTTGCCTGCTGGTAATTTTGGAATATTGTATTAAATGTTCCTAAAATCAAGTTTATGTTCCCGAACGCACTGACCTATGCAGACCCAAGGTGGGATGATAATACCTGTGATGGTATAACATTCTCTGGTCTAACTCGAAACCAGTAAAACAAGCTATGCGAAGTTCTTCAATTTCATTCAAAACTCCTTCAATTTCCGTCGCCGCAAGTAACGTTGCTTTCAGGTTTTGATCAATTCCAGGCTTTGTTAACCCGCCGCGCGCCGTTTGTCTAAACAGTAAGGTTCGTCGTTCGATCGCAGAGCTTAACGATCCTAACGCTGCTGTATGACACTCTCCAACCCAATTCGATAATTGATCTATGAGTTGATAATTCCTTATTTTACAACATTCTTTAAAGGAAATCTTCCAATATTAGCATCTTACTGTAGTACAATAAGTATTCGTGCACAAATTCGATCACTTGAACAAGACTTGAGAAACTTTTGTTAATTAAATTTGGTAGTATTTCTCAAGAGGACATCTTTAATCGCATTTTCTTTGATTTATGATAATTGCTTGGATGGTACTTATGAACTTATTTTATGTTATGTTCCAGGCTTTTGCATGCAAAAACTATAACGTGAACACATGATGAATCGTTTATGGGAGCCCATGAATCCAACGATCTAAACGTCTGGAATTGCTTACTAGTGCAAATACTGCGTAACCTTTTGAAATTGATTTAGGTTAGGTTCACTTGGGCTCACACAGCAACCTGCCATCTAAATCCATGTTAAACACTACCCACATTTTGCCACTTTTGTCTTAGCAATATGAAAATATGGCAACCTCAATATTGACGCTTTGGCTCAGCTATAGCAAGCTGTAAACATTTTGAACAATACAAGGGGGGAAGAGAAACAATGCTCAATTGAACATAGTCTGCTAGAGCCGCTATAGTGCGCAATTTGACTCGCGTGGGGTAGAGTATTGTTTTTCATGTGACCGGACAATTTAAATTTCCCGTGACCAATGAACAATAAAAACGTTAATATCTCAGCCAGGAGTTAATTCCAGTAGTTTTCGTTGCGTGAATCGTGTTCTACGTGAAATTCAAGCAAAGAATCATGTATCGGAGTGCTTAAAATTGTATACCTTCTTAAGTGGTTCATTTAATCTAAAAAAACGAACATAGAGAACTTTCCTAACTTTTCTCGGATAAAATATTTTATCGGGAGAAACGAGGCAACGTCGAAATGCTCATACGGTGTCCAAACACCACATGGGCTTTTTCAGCCCTATTATTCATTACCACAATTATTCTAATGCGAGTTTGAATAATCGTGCCGAACACCGTGCAGCCGGCCGGCGCGGCGCGGCACGATGCGGCGTTAAACTTACCGTAGCGCCTGCAAGACTGCGGGAATACTTCGCGCATTGCGCTAAACGGAGCCGTCGGCGCGGAACGCCCTAGCGCCTACAAGACTGTGAAAATACTTCATGCATTGCACGCACAGCACGGTGCACGCTTTAATCTTTCTAATTTCTCGAGGACAGACCTGACCTGCATTCTACCACTCGCGGTGCGGTGGACACAACATCCAACCAGTGCTCAACGCGAGCCTGCAATCCTCAAAGGATCGTGGAGATTTTCTTGCCTTCTGTTAACTTTTCCTTCATTAAATATAGCTCGTTGCACCTCATCTAGTGGTCTTTCTAACGAATCAAATATCAAAATTTGCCAGTTTTAGTTGCAAACTTCATGTCCGACTTCACCAATTGGCTCGTTAAACTGTACGTCGTTGTTTCGTAATTTTGGTGTTTTCAGTCATGGAGTTTGCGAGTGTAAAACGTGGGCGTTCGGCAAGGCATGGGCATGTTTCTCTCTACCCGTCCGCATCAAGCGCCGTCAAATCTATGTCAGTGATAGGAGAATGCGACAAAAGCGAGAGTTAGAAAATAATCCGTATGTGCAGGCGTAGATATTTTTTTAAAAAATTTAAAAACTTTTAAAACAAACTTAAAATCATTCACTTGCATAAACTTTTTAATTTTATGCAAGTGAGTTAAGATTTTTTGCGAGTTCCAAAATTTTTAATTTTATGCATTTAATTTTATGGGGCGCGCTGAGGACGGAGGTCGGGACACTTCCAAAACGCGTCCGCTTCAAAAATTAAAAATTTTATGCAAGTGAGTGATTTTAAGTTTGTTTTAAAAGTTTTTAAATTTTTGTAAACTTTTTTAAAAATTTTAAATCTTACATATTCAACGACTTGTGTAGTGATTTAAACTCCTGTAACATTTTCTCGTCGATTTTTGATTTCATTCACGGCAGGTATAACGAGAAAAATATTTGACCACGGGTATAGGCATATTGCCGCTAGCTGGATTGAAGGCGCATCACACTCTGAAGTTGACTGGATCGCGCTACATTCCCTGGCTTGCGCGACGCTAAAGTCGCCGCATAACTACGACTACGCATCATTTCTTTTGACGATCCTTGCCCGGTTTTTACCACAGTTAAAGGTTAAATATGTATCTTAGATGCAATGATTTAGAAACTCGGACGATGTTTAATCGATGTTTAAACAACGCAGCGATTCTGAAACTTGATTCGCGTAAAACTAATTTTGGTTTGATAAAAAGAAAACCGAACTCGATCGAACGAAAATATTGCGTCGAAATTTTTTGTGATTTTATTTTAGATAATTCCGGAAATTTCCTGGAAACTCTTAAAAAAAACTGTGTGTGGCTTTTTAAAAAAATTGATTAAAACTAAAACATGGGTAAAGAGATGTGCAATGTTGCAATCGGAGGTAAGAACACTTTTATCCGCGTGCAGGCGTCGATATTTGATTTTATTCGCGGCCGGCATAAAAGAGAAAACTATTCCACGACGGATGTAGGCATGTTGCCGCTAGCCGGCTGGAAGGCGCATCACACTGCGAAGATGACTCTACCGCGTACCGCGTTCCCTTTCCTGGCTTGCGCGACGCTGAAGCTACCGCTAAACTAGGACTAGGTGTCATCATTCTTATCTCTATGCTTCGGTTTGGACCATAATGGACCACTAGACAAGGTACGAATTTCAGCATTCTGATGCATGTTCCTTAACCAAAATTTAACGTGAAATACGATGCGGACAACGAAAATTTCCTAAATCAATTCCTTACGAAGATATTTAATGATTCTTGATGCATGAATTCAAACCACCCGCTCATGAAAACTGATTGCTCGACGCGATTCACATCGCGTATCTGCGATATAAAAATCTGGCAATCTCAATCTTGACGCTTTGACTCAGCTGAAGCAAATTGCTTATAGTTTGAACAACACATGGTGGGAAACGAACATTACTCGATTTAGAAGCTTTCTGAAACCGTCGTGGTGCGCGATTTGAGTCACGTAGAGCTTTGAGTTTCTTGTGAGCGGGCAGTTCAAATTCCTCGTAACCAGTGTGAAATAAACGACAGAGCAAAGGGGATAATTTTATGAGCCCCCCTTCGCATTCCGCAGCCCGCATGGCGCACGACCCGCCTTCCATTACTACACTTCATCTAGCGTTGCGAGTTCACTAATTACTTAACACGACCAGCATGTAATTTTAAAAGTCGAAAATTTAAAGAAAAACTAAGAAAAAAAGGAAAAAGACCATTTACATGATACACGAGTTTCTCCCCGCATGTAATCGTTCCCCACCCGCCCGCCGAGAGAGCCGCTGCGTGCTGCCAGCTTGAAACACGCACTGACGCCTACAAACCTAAGGGGCTACTTCACGCATTGCGCAATGCTTGAAGTATCCGCTTAGGTTTTTAGGCGTCATTGCGCGTTTCAAGCTGGCAGCACACCGCGCCGCAGCGTGCCGTAAACTTGCCCACAATTAATAGATCAGGGTGTTAAAATGTAGGCAATTTGACATCAAATTCGAAATTAGCGACTCAAGAAACATCAGTTACGAAACTTTCGTGATCTTTCAGTCATTATCCGACTTATTTCTTCCTATTTTTTAGTTTTGGACCATAGTCCGCCGCGGGCGGCGGCGCTCGTGAAATGCTCCTCCGTGTTAAATCGATGAAATAAAAACGTTAATATCTTCGTTAGGAGTTGGTTGTAGTAATTTTTGTTGCGCGAATTGTAATCTACGTGAAATTCTGGTTAAGAAACACGTATCAGTTTGCTTACATTTGTACCTTGTCTAGTGATCCATTAGAGGGAAAATATGTATCCTCATTGTGACAGTTCAGAAACTCGGATGATAACTAATTCTTTTTGGTTACACAAAAAGAAAATAGAACGGACGAATAAAATATCGCGTTGAAATAATTATCAATACTTTTATTTAAGATCATTTGGAAAAAGTCGCGGAGACTTTTCAGAAAAACTGTGTGCAGCTTTGAAAAACATTGATTAAAAATAAAACACAGAGGTGCATAACGTTGCAATTAGAGATAAATACGCCCCTTTGCGCGTGCACCCGTCGACTTTTGAAACCATTCATCTTTTAAATATCTTGAACATGGTTGTTCCACGATTTTTTACGTATAGTTTCTTTTCAGTAGTTGGCAGCCGCGAAGCGGCCACGGGCTCCTAATATGTAATATAAAACCACCAATCGTTGAACCATATAAAGATGAATTCTTGCCGCGCTAAACGAATGTTGAGCCTGAGGCAGTAAATCCTGCGAAAACATTAGTTTGGATCATTATCTGGAAGTATAGTTTTTTGCGGCTACGGGAATTGCAGGAGTTATTGAATCATTTGAAAGACTACGTGCTTCTCTAACTCTTACAACACGGGCTCGAGTTGTACGAAAAAAATGTATGATCACAAATATGTGTTGTTTCTCTTGAAACCTGATTTAGTGAACGAGTTCAGGATTTTTGATTTTAGGTGTATGAAGGGGTTTTATAGAGGGGGGATTTGTGAGAATTGGAGGGATTACGTGCGATTATCCGAGAGCAGGTCTGACTAACAATTAGTCAAAATATCTATCCAAGGAGAAGATAAAATAAACTAATATTAGAGCGAAATATACAAAAAATGTGATATCAGGGAAATTACTTTGTGCCGTTGTGCGCTTGAGCTGGAAGGAAGAAACTACGGTTTATATAAAATACCAACAATTTTAATCAGGTTAAAAGCTGAAGTTTTTCGGTCATGAGAAGCCAACTTCGGTTCAAGTAAACATTTCGTCAGTCAAACTTAATCTCATGTTCCTCACTAAAAAAAACGACTGCTTAAACCGAAATTAGGTTTCTATGATAGAAAATGCTAGTTACCGAGACCAAAAAATTTGATGTCCCACATATGAACCGTGATTCTTGTGACCGAAGTTTCCTTTTATCTCCGCCCAACACTTTAGTAAACTTTAAGGAGATAAAAAATAAACTCGTAAACTTTAGGAACTTAAACTGAACGTATCAGCCTGACTAAATTTCACGTTTCCAAATCTCCTCTAATTTTTTATCTTTTTGGCTGACCAACATGTAGCACAGGAGAAACCAGAATAAACTCATTTATGTCCCTGTGATATACAGAGAAACCTATGGACGATTCAGTTGCAGCGAAGAAACAAAGGGGAAAATGTCCACGCGTTGTGTCTTGAGTCATCTTGCTCTCGCAGTAACAACCTAACAACACGTCCGCAGTGCTCAGTGTAAACAAACAACATAAACGACACAAACTTAAACATCGCACCAGAGACGCGCGAAGCGTGCACCTCATTCACGAGCCAATCACAGCCGATTCTCAACGATGTCCAAATCATAACGTACTAACTGCAGTCACTCCCCCACATTTTTGTACGCAACTTTCCTCGGTAAAGTGACTCAAATGTTTAGTCTTAAGCGAATAACTCAAAACACTGCAACCGAAGTGAATAACTTAACAATAACCTTGATGCTATGTCGACATGACTGTCGTCTTTTCCTCGATCGGTCCTTCGGATTGGACGATCGTCCGTCTATTCGTCTCCTCTCTAACGTAAGGTCGCGTCTCTATTTCCTCATGAGCCCTGGAAAGCATTCAGTTATACGGAGAACAGGGCTCACGTTGAAATTGATATATGCCCTTACGTCAGAGGCGCGACACATTGATGAGTGGGCCACGGCCGTGAACGAATTCTAACCCACCGCGGATTTTAGCGGGTAACCCGAGTGTGTGTTTAACCATCTCGCAGCCGCATGTCGGTCCGTTTAACTTTTGAATGTTGCGAATTTTGACGCGTGTGTCCTTTCGTTAAGCCGTTTGTACCTGCTCGTATTTTTTTCGCAAAATACCGATACATATGGTTCTATCAATCAAACTCATCAGTGTGAACAAACCGAGAGTAACGACCGATAAATCCGAAATGAGCACAAGTGCGGACAAGTGTCTCAAAGTTCAAAGTGGCCATTCAACCTTATCTGTGAGTGAACTAATTTCGCTAATTTATCACGCAAGTCTTAAGTTTCGTGGATGAAACGCGGTATCGTGGAGTTCAGAAAAAAAACACAGTTGTGCGGCGTGGGACGATTTTTTTCGTTCGCCTCGTGTTTAGATAATGTTCTGTGTCAACATTCCATTAGTCAATTTTTTTTAGATAAGTTCGGATCTGTGCGGGTCGGAAAATGATTGTGATCGTGATTTTGGCCGTGCTGAGCCTCATCATCATCAGCAAGTTGATAACGAAAGCTACGCTTATTATTCGACAATATCAACTTCTGAAAAAAGTCCCTGGCCCCCCTATTGACAGCATTTTCTTGGGGCATGCGGCAGAAATTCTCTCCTCCTCATCAGGTGGGTCATGGGTGCTACAGTATTTGAATTCAACCACTTTAGATTTATTTATTTATTTATTTTTCAATACATGCTCTCTACTTCTCAAAAATCTTTCGGGCACAAAAAATGTTGGGGGAGGCAAAATTTGATTGAAGAGGCAAAACTTCAAAAATTCTTCAAAACTGTCAAAAATTAGAATAATTGACCTAGAAAGCGGGGTCAATTGACGCGGGAAATTTGACATGACGGGGGAAGGAGCATAAAGGGGAGGGTAGTGGGGCAATTACCCCACTGCCCTCCCCTTATGACACTTCTGCTGTTTTTCTGCAGAGAAACAACAGACATTATGGAACTGGACTTTCGATGTGATGAGCTTGCGGCCCATTTCTTGAACTTCTGCGAGGGAAGAACCTCGAATTTTTTAAGAAAGGGGGAGGAACAGATGAACAAACTTACAAATAAGGGAGTCAAGGAATATTCTCCTGAAAAGTGTTGAGTATTTCAACGTCTAAACTCAAGTAGCAATTTTACGTTTCCCTTACACTAATAATATATGTACGTATTACCAAAGAATTTAAGCGGTGAGAGAGTTTTCACTCAATTATTTTACAGAAGTGTCATAAGTTGCGTTAAAAAATTGTGATCGTCTGAGCTAAACGTTCAGTGAAACTTTTAGTGTGACTGAACTTTTCAAACTGATTAAGAGGACGGCAATAAGTATATATAAACAGTCATTTCAGTAATAGATGGAAAAACGTTCGATTCAATATGTATACATCCTTCGCTATTTTTTTGCGAGTTCATGAGTGTCGCCACTGTCGCCCATCAAAATACGAGCCTCCTCCACGCTTGACCCACCACTTATTCAAAATTGGAAACACTTTCACAGTCATTTGTATTTTATTTGCAGAACTTCCGAAAATACTCGGTAGGAGAGTCAAAGAGTATGGCGGCTTTTTCAGGCTTTGGATATTCAGCCAACCTTACATTCTCTTGGCGAGCGCGGATTACACAGAGGTGAGTTTGCAATTGTCAAGAAATGTAAATCCGCTAATTAAAGTCCTCAATTTCCGAGGAATAGATTTAATGCGTCATTATTGAGCCCGTGTTGCAGTGATTGGGGTTGACCAGTAAACCTCTAAACTTCATGGCAGATTATGAACGATGTCAGACAATTCACGATAAATATCAAGACGAACTACACAAATTCATTATTGAAATTGCATTATTAGGTGTCTTTTTCATATTTTCTCGTCAAAATCAATACGTGCAAAGGAAATGTTGCAAATCGACCCCCAAAAAATAAATTCAATGTAATTAGGAATAATTACTATTTCTTACTTATCCATGAAATAACTAATTTGCTTTGGGAAATTAATGGTACAAATGCTGTTTCTAAATAGAGCCAAAATTAGTTGTTCATAATTTGCAAAATGTAATCCAATTGAAGTCATCTGTTCCCCATTTGTTTAATATGAGGAGCATCTCTTTGTGATGTGCGCAGATAGCTGATTGCGGAACATTTTGTTGAGCGCTAACTTTTTGCGTGAATTGTTATGGGATCATCATGGGATGCAATGTTTGAACTTGCAGCTTATTATGATCAGTTTAATCTTACCAGAACTAACATGTAGGCTGGCTTGTATTTAGGAGGTAATCAGCATCCATAGCATCAGATAAGTGCTTTGGGTGCGCGGGATTTTTCATTTTGTTTTGGGAATTTAGATGTCCTTTACTCCATTTCGTTCAAGCGTTTCCTCAATTAAATATCTTAAAGACAAAGTAATGATGAGAAGCCTAAGGTATAGCAAGATTTGACAGCGCTGTGGATTTGAGGTATGCTAACCGCCTGCATTAAAATTCGAATGCAAATGTCTTTGACCTCCATCCCCTCTCATTCGGTTTAAGACGTGCATTTCGATCTATTAAAACATTTCCCTAAGTCCAAATGCAAGTAAATTATGCATTATTTTTCCAGAGAGAGTGGCAGAAACTAAGCTGCCGTGCTCAGCATCCGTTAAAATTACAAAGTAGATATCGACGGTCAGGAAGCGAAACCACGGAACTCTAAACTTTGTGCCATACTTCATTTTTTCTTTGGAAAACTAGGCGAAGTAATTTTTTGTTCCCCGGTAAAAATCGGCGATAAGAGCTGCGTTTCAAAATACCATAGGAATTCCTATAGCCGGCTAAAGAAGGCTGCAGAAAATCATATAGCTGGCTGTAGAATGCGGAGAAAATCATACGGCCGGGCTATACGAAGCGATAAAAAATTATGCAGCCGGGCTATAGTTCCTGTAGCCGGGCTTTACACTTTATCGCCTGCCTGTTGCGTTTTCGCCATCGATTATAAAAGGCTATAAGAAATTGTATAGAAATTCGTGTGCTTTGGAAATCATTAAGTTTGATACGGAACCACCTTAATATTTACAAATCACACATTATATTTTCCTTTAACACGTATTTTTTTTCATCAATTAAAATGAGAGTAATCCATACAGGATGTGCAAACATTTCAAAATCATGAGTTAAATAACGCTGACTCCGCCAGATTAAATATTAGAGCCTAACACAAAGCGGAGCGGCGACGTACTGGCGCCTACAAACCTAACAGGGATACTTCACGCATTGCGCAACGCGTGAAGTATCCCTGTTAGGTTTGTAGGCGCCAATGCGTGTTCCGCGCTGGCTGCCCGCCTGCCACGGCGCTTGAAGCAACTATTTCACACCTGAGGTATTGTACAGTATCATACGAAACTGAAGGCGCTCTAATATATTAGGAATGGCAGGCATCCATCAAAAGTACGGAGCTTTCCTCGCAAAATGAATCAAGATACTACGGCCCAAAAAGAGAGCAGTATTCCAAAAACTCACCAAGTCCTAGCATCCGTAATTAGTAACGTTTAGCATACACTTTATCGCCTGTCTGTTGCTTAATCGCCATCGGCCATAAAAGGCTTTAAGAAATTGTGTAGCCGGCTATAGAAGCTATTGGAAATCTTACAGCCGGCTGTAGGTCTATGGTATTTTGGAACACAGATTCTACTGCCAATTTTTACCAGGGTTCTTGATTGTTCTGCTCTGTTGACACTATATTTTGATTTTTCAAGTTGTAGAGGTGGCTTGTCTCTCTTCAAAAAATAAAATAGGAGCGCACATTTCAAAACACCGCAACAGAGACGTGGTTTCGCATTTTGGTCATCGATGTACTCTTTACATGATCGTATCCTCAATTCTATACATCAGGATTCGATATTTCTTCAGGATATCTATATGTCGGCTATTGCAAGTTAATCTATACACAAGTCTCTGAAAAAGAGACCTCATTTTCCAAAAATTGAATGTGGGTCGTTGCGCTGGTCACAGAACCGTGTTTTGATGATTGATTCTTGTAGATGAGCTTAAAATAATAAAATCTGCTAAAATGGCAACTTTTTACGTTTAATATCAACCGAGATATTGCGCTTTTAAAAATTCGGTTTATGACGTCATCCACCGCGATGGTGAGACCCTCTGTTTCTTCCGCCTTGCTTTCTTCAGTCAGGGAAACACAGACTTGCACTGGTCCCTCAACCCTCAACGTGACTTCCTGATGAAAACAAGGTGGAATAAATCAGGGGTGATACTGCCGCGGTGGATGACGACGTCATAAACCGAATTGTTCAAAGCGGTATATCTCTGAAGTTAAAAGTTGTCGTTTGGACAGATCTTATTATTTTTAGCTAATCTGCAAGAATCAAGCATCAAAACACGACTCTGAGAACAGTGCAACCGACCCATTGAGTCGTTAGTGATCGCGCGTGGAAGTAAGATACCTATGAGCATCTGGTACTTCAATTGATGCCTGGTCCTTGTTGTAATGTTTAGAAACATGGCAGGAAATTCTAGGTCTGAAAAGACTGCGGTGTGCTTGAACGAGAAAAACACCTTTTCATTAAGATGGCTGCCAAATCGGAGGAGTATACTCATGGTCTCATACGTCTTAGCATGAAACGAACAGCGTTTTGATAGCTAGGCATGGAGAAAACTTAACTCTTAAAATAATCTCGATTCTTGAGCCTGATGAAGCCCGGACGTTTTCCTCATTTGGGCACATGTGTTGGCGTAGATGCAAGGGCGTCTAATAGAAATTCCACTTAATTCCTCATTATAACCGTTTGTAGACATACCACTAAGAGAAATCGATTTCATTTTTAGGAAAAGAAAAATAATTTCCCTCGACAAATTCTGGTTGCGCAGATAAAAATTATTTTTGCGATGAACAAGTCATTAGCCATGTTAAATGAGCTCTCGTTGTGAATGTTAAAATTTTAGACGGTGTACCTTATCAGTTTCAATCTGAGCGCAAAATGTATTTTCCTCAGCACAATCAGAAACTGTTAAGAGCTCAAACTTTTGTTACCTCGTAAAAATGAACCCGATTTTCTGAAGACGAGCGAGAATAATCTTCTTGTCCACAGCTTTATAAGTCGACATAATCCTTTTATACCTACATATTTCCATAGTTTAGCCCATCTAGTTCTCGAAGAAAAACTTAGGTAGGACATCTCAGGAAAACTCAATTTCATAAAATTATAGACTCAATCGTTGAATATTTCTACGTACGATGATATATTTTGTTTGAGGATTGTATTCCGTAACGCCTCAGCCTCAAGGCAGAACGTTTACTGCCAAATTTGACAAGGCAGTTGAATTTTTTACAAGACAATGTTTATGCGAATTACTTTGAAAATTTTGAGGGATTTACTCCGTGCTTTGTTGACAATTCACTGAAATTTGTACAAGAATCCGCATAATCGTTTTCATGGAAAAATTAATATTGCCCAATTAAATTTCGCAATATAGTTGATGTGGCTTGGTTCCTTTCTGCTTAACGCCGCTAGATTCAGAGCATGTATACCTGAGGAATAATTTGTTTCTTAGGTATACATGCTCTGAATCTACAGATCATTGGAAAAAGCGATGAGCTGCATACGGCAGTGAAAATGGCACAATCATATCCAGGAACTACACAATTTATTCGCGAAGAGCAGAAGCAGGACACCGCGGGACCCTCAGAATCAAATAAGCGACGTCGCTTCGCGTACGGATGCTGTTATGCCGTTTTGTTAGTGTTCCCTCCCACACATTTGTATTCGATGGCAGTTTCATGAGCTGGACATATGTATGTTAAAACGAACTACGTACATAGAGTTTGCGTGGAACTTAGTTCCTTTTAGCATCCAACTGATCCTCGTAATAATGAAATTTGCAGAAAAATACGAAGAGAAGATTGCAAAGACACCTTTTGACTTCATAAGCCAGCAGGACAAGGAAAATGAAGGTACTTAGGGAAAAAAAGAAAAAACCACGGTAGATATATAAATTAAATTTACAGATTCAATGTGAGTAATATTAAGACATTGCAATGCAGTATGTTGCACGCCCGATAAAAACTCGCTAAATTGACGCTCATACTAATCTACACAACTTCTGATGCACATACATACACCATATATTATGGACCCGGTGCACAAAGTCTACTTAAAACATTTTTTACACTTTTCCTCCTTATTTTAATTTACCTGAAAATACACTATGCACACGATGAGAAGCTAAAAAGCTGAATAAACAATGCCTCAATGATACGACAAAATAATTTTGATTAGCCATGCTTAGCCAATTAGGTATGCTTTAACGACAGAAACAATGATAACACAGATCTACAACCAAAATAAGGCAAGAAGCAAGGAAGACAATTTCTTACGGATATGTATCGCTGAATCCGGAAATGTCAGCCACTTTTCCGGAACACGTTCATTTAGGCAAGACCGCCTATACGTGGTTCTACGTTTCCACTTTCGGTTGACCCTATATTCCGCACTCGACAAACTTGGTGAAGCGTGCTGAGTGCAATACCCTTTAAAGCTACATGCTCTCCAAATACCAGGTGCCTTTGATTGGATGTTCACATAAAATGCCAAATAGAGTTAATGTAGGTCCAGTGTAGGTCCCCAATCCAGCGTTTTTGCGGCATAGGACGCAGGATCACGTGACAATTCGAGTAAAAACTCAACAAGCGACATCTACCCTGATCAAAAGCCAATCCAATAGGTAGACAAAAAAGTTTTAGAAAATTTAATGAAAACGTTCATAACCCTCTCAGAAACGAAGGTTATATTTGAAGAAATTTGGCTACAATCGGACATTCATACAGCGTCTTTCCTCAAGATGGTGGTAGTTTGCCGCATAGTTCTGTGCGTTTAGCACGTTATGCGTTAACCACCGCAGATCTAGGAACGCACAGGATTCTAGTGATTTTTCTAAATGAAAAACCTCTCAATCCTCAAAAAAATCCGAATGCTACCCAACCTAATTGGAATTATTTGTACGTGTTGTAGCGCCGTCTCTGTTCGTAGATTGAAAAAAATAATAATAGGTTAACCCTTTTAAGTTGAGTTTCTGACTTTCCGGTGCTCTATATTTAGAACTAATGCAAAAAATATTTTGTGACTTGTCAACAGATGTTCTTCAGCATGAAAGAGTTGAGCATGAAAGCAAACGTCTATGATTTCTTACACATTTGGTTGGGACTCGGTCTACTGACAAGTCAAGGTAAGCGGTCAGTGAGACCTCTATCGACTGTTCCATTACTTCATTCGTGACACAGGACAGACCTGCCCACCTTCGGTTGATCTAGCATGCGTGGTGACGGAATTCATTAATTATCATGTTCGATGCCTGAAGAGGAGCCGAAAATTACCATTGAAGAATAATAATTTTGTGGGTTTCAAAGCTTTGCGGAAATAAGCAATTATCAATACGTACATCCCTGACTGTTTGGGCCGGCAGCCCAATTCTCCGTCGTATTTGAAGACTTCAAATACAACATGCTGATCTATAGAGATGATTATCTGTCTGTGGTCGGCGCAACCATGGTCCAGTGGATCTCTAGATGTACCTAACTATCACAAAAGCTGACATTCTCGGAGTCAGAGAGCTTGTTGTAATGATGGTGGAACTCGTTTCCTAACTGCTAAAGTTTCACTGTGATTTGGAGTGCATTTTGCAATAAGGAACCACTATTTCTGGCCCATTTTAGAAACAACATACGTGCCATTGGTTTCCCTATGCAGATGCGTGCTTTTATGGGAGAGCCAGAGATAGTGGTTCCTTATTGCAAAATGTGATCCATTTTAATGTAAGCGTGACGCGGGCTAATAAATAGAAATTGCTACTTATTTCATTAGGTAGGGACGTGTAAGTTATACTATACAAGCTCTAATTGAACCACATTTTGTAATTCTAACAACAATTTCTGACTCAGTTTAGAAACAACATATGTACACCATTCGTTACCTTATGTACATACGTGTTTTTAAGAATGAGCCAGAGATTGTATTCCCCAATTGCAAAATAAATTGTTGTAGATGACTATAAGGGGCTGCCTTTCCGAGTGATTCTTCCCAAATCTCACACGCTGCACTTTTTCTGGTGGATAGGTACAGGCTTTTTTAGTGAAAATTGTTGTCGAAAATACTCGAATAGCACCATAATAAAATATTCAGTGGGTCCACTTTCCCAATTGTTTAGGTCAATTGTGGCAACAGCGACGAAAACTCATCACTCCAGCCTTCCATTTCGCGATGTTGAATAATTTCAGCGAAACTCTGATTGACAACACTGTAGCACTCATCAAAAAATTGCGTGAAGAATCGTCGGACGCGATAAATGTTTTCAAAATGATGCACCTCATCGCACTTGATAACATTTGCGGTAAGTAAGTATTTTCTTACGTAATACCATAAAAATCCACTAATTTAACGTCATCATCTCATTAAGCGAATTTTATTTGAAGTTCTGAACCTCTTTGGGAAGTTCTGTCCCGGTTTTTCTCATCAATCACCAACACCAGTGGACATCGTTTTTACCAGATTCGACCAATCAGATCCGTTGGTTTTCGATAGGTCGAACCTTTTTTAGAGCCACCTCACGAGGTGGTACCAAAATCACGCACCAACCTTGCGATTCGTTAGTAACCGGATCGGAAGTTTCGAACACAAACAGAGTGGCAGCTCGAAGGTTCAGGCACAAAAGTACAGTACCAAACCTCTAAATAAAATTCGCTCATCGCGTGTAACATTCGATAGGTCAATTGTTTCATGTCTTCTGCATTGGGATATACGCAAAAAAAAGGAAGGAAAAACAATTGCTCAGACATTAAGGCTCATTCACATGATGATCATAGTTAGTTCAGGAAAAATATTGCTCCAAATGGTTCTAACTTTAATCTCGAAACCGGCCTCATACGACTCAAAAAATAGCTTTGGTCTAAGATTCTAATTTTTCCTGAATATTATATCGAAAATCGGGCAGAAATGCAAATCATTATTAATTAAACTATACATTTCCATAATCAATCAAACGTTCTTATTATTTTCATTATCGACTTATCTTGTTCTAATGAGTTACCTAACTGTTCAATTTATTTAAAAAAAATAACCGATTAAAAAAAGGTTTCAACTAAGATCAAATAGCAACAGCCTTGAAAGAAGAATGAAACGAATCAACTGTTCGTGCTTAAGTACCGTGCAAATTGCCTACACACGAATATGCGGGAGTTTTATACAGGGAGCAATGTTGTGTCGCTTACCATCTAAAATTATATAATCCATTGATATCTTTCTAAATGAGAATCAATCCTAAAATTCGACGTTTATTTGATAACAAAAAAAGTTGAGATTTCTTCCGAATTTTTCTTTTACATATAATAAATGTATGGTTAACATTTCATTCAATGGGAATACAAAAAAAAACATTGATTTGCATTGTTTCTAGAGTTTTGACGTAATTTCTTTTAATTTTCAGAGACAGCTATGGGAATCAAAATTGATGCCTTGAACAATCCAAAGTTGGATTACATCCGAGCTATTGAAGAGTAAGTAGCTGATAATCTTATAAAGAGTGGTTTTCTTGTATATTAGAAATGAACAAAACTTCCAGTACCTATAGAAATACCGAGAAGGACAAAATAAAACTCGAATGAAGTTAGTGAATTACATGACTGATTTTCTCAAAAGGGAGGGACTGTTTTACTGCATTCTTTCTATTAAAAATGCTAAAAGCTTTTGCCATTTCCTTTCTGAAGCAATTTTAGAACCAGAGCTAATGATTTTTTCGTGGATTTTCCTCTTCATTATTTACGTCGGAGTCATTTTCCTGGTGCATGACTTTAATTGCAGCTATCCATATCAACAGTTTATAGCCTTCAATGTGCGCAGTGGTGTTCCTTTTGATTCTTCTACAATGATTTTCGATTTTACTGAACTTGCCAAAATCGAATTTTTCCGACTATACTTTCGATTCCTGAATCTCTATGAGACGTTATCACATGCAACTGTCCCTGCGATAACAGAACTTATTACGCTTTCATTGCAGTCTGTCATTGGTAGCGATGGTTCTGTTTTTGCAAGGAAATTTACCTTAACTTGCAATTAGCATTGCATTAATTGCATATGAAGAGATGCAAATTTTGTCACAAAATTTGCAAAAAATGCTTGCAAAGTGTATATCAAGTACAAATGGCTTGAGAGAATCAATGACGTTTCTAGCATGAGCATCATCTTTCTATATTTTACTCATTTTCCGATCATGTATTGTATTATAATACATGATATTGAGCTTAAATAAATACATGAATAAATTAAATGGTCAATTACACGTAAATTGATACTAAACTTGTTTCTTTTTTTTAATCTGAATGTTTCCATTTATGTTATAGCTCGACTCACTCGCTAATGAACAGAATGTTGAAACCTTGGTTATGGAACGATACCACGTATTTCTTAGCGCCTGTTGGCAGAAAACTTAAGAAAGATCTCAGTATTATTTTCGAACTCACAAACAAAGTAAGTGCTACATGGTAAATAGGGAACGTATCTCTACCATCACGATAGCCATTTTCGATCATTTCCAAGTATGACCAGTATTTCGTTGAATTTTAGGCATGAACATCGATCTAATTTCTTAATAATTTGATGAGACTGCAGCAGTTAGCGGTGTATCAGGGGTGTGCAAAATTGGTCTTATATTTTCTAGAGTCACTGACTTTTGCGATTTTTGAGTCTTGCTGTTTTTTCGTCATGCTGGTATCGACGAATAGGTATGTTTATTCACAATGCCAGAATAGTAAAACACGTCGTTTTTAGGCTGCTTTAGGTGTTCTACGGATGAAAACCATCGCCCATCGCTAAGTTGCGCCACTTCATGGCCAGTGTCTTTTAGACGCCACACTTATTGTAGTTTTTCAGAATGCACATGAAAAAGAGGACCTTAACGATTAGCATTTCAGCGGAAACCTGCGGATTATTCCGATCATTTACAAGACGCACTCACGCACCATCGCAAATTAAACCAATGTAATTTTTTCTGAAAATTCAATCCAAAAATGCTTCAAATCGCTTAGCTTTAGATGATTCTTTTACCACCCCATCTGTTCATGGAACCGGCTCCTAGTGATGTCATCGTTGAAGTGTATCGGAAAAACTGCAAGGCCATTTTTCATTACTAAATGATTCACTCAAACATTGTGCCCTAGAATTTTGAATGACATTTTTCACAAGACACCAACTTCTTCGCATAATTTTTCCGGGAATAACACATTGGACATCGATTCCCAGACGTAGATTGTGTTGCGGACGGATATATATTCATATGACTAATGCTTATTACCTTTTTGAATAACGCTGTTAATTTTTTTATATGTTCCAGGTTATCAAGGAGCGAAGGGAGGAAAAGTCCAGAGAAAAAATTTCCGGTGATTTTAATGCAAATGAAAGCCAAACATGTGACGATACTGGAGGTAAGATATTTTAAAAAATACTGTGCATAAAACAAACTGAACGGGTGGAATCGATTTAGATTAAAATATGCATAAATTTAGAGACATCGAAAAAGAATGTCACGTTTTGTTGTTTATTGACATCAACATAGTTTAAAAGGATCTCACCCAAATTTCCCGTGTCTCGGCCGGCGATGACATAGTTACAACTTCCTCACTGAAAACTCCGGTAACTTTTAAAGTGCAATTCTATATATAGTCTCCGAATTTTGCAAGACTTAATATAAAGGTGAATTCAATATCAAACTTACCGACTCAAGAGCCAAAATATCTAATCAAAAATGAGTGAAAAAATGGGGTGGTGTGAAATGATTCGAATGCGTTATTTGTTTTGCAGGAAAGAAGAAATTAGCATTTTTAGACCTTTTGATGGAAGCTTGTGACTCTCAATCCGTGCCTTTATCCGATAAGGATTTAAGCGATGAGGTCAACACTTTTATGTTTGAGGTGGGTAAAGTCATTAATTAGATATTTCATAAATATTAATGCCAAAAATATAGTTCGTGAGGAAGCCTTTATTTTTCAAATCTAGTTAACGCATCTAGTAGTTGCATTTTTCAATAAGGTAATGCCATTGTTGCAATGGTTATAGGAAATTTCGTCAACGATTTTTTGTCCGCGCACCTGTTTTTTCAAGTAATTTACGTCCACGCGTTTTTTCGGCACGGGAGTTTTGGTCCACGTGCCAGTTGAGACCCAGAGTTAATTGGCCCACATGTAAAAACAAACGACAATTGCTCACGACGATTTTGGATGAAAATATGTATAATGTCTTGGAAGAAAGAGGGTTTGCTTGTTTTTTTGTTTTGTCTGTTTGGTCCAACGGAGGATAATATATACTTGAGAGTTTTGGTAAAAATGGGGGAGCGTCAATTCCATGAGACAAAATTCACTAAAACTCTCTACACCTCTTTGGTGTAACAGGACTTAATTATCTTTCAAAAAATTCCATCCTCCACCTCCATTGTGAAATGGTTGCTTCAGGCGCCGCGGGCAGGCGGCGCACAGTGTGTCAAACCCCCAATCTAGCTGCTCAAAACCCCCCTTATATCAAGTCAACAAATGGTGTTATTTATGGTCAGAGTGGGTCCACAGGCACCCACTGGTTACGTATCTATCATGGTTATCACAAAAATAAATATTGTGGTCGCTAAAATGAAAGGGATTGCAGCCGGTAAGCGTCCTGCCTCAATCTCGCCATCAGGAGTGGTGCCACTGTATTGCTTTTTTTTAGAGTACTTCG
>NW_017564655.1:2677875-2788170 GCF_001854935.1 Bemisia tabaci | reverse complement strand
GCATTGGCGCCTACAAACCTAAGTGGATACTTCAAGCATCGTGCAATGCGTGAAGTATCCACTTAGGTTTGTAGGCGCCAGTGAGCCTCTCGCGCTGGCAGCACGCCGCTCCGCTCTGTTAGGCTTTAATATTTATACTCGCATTGTCAGCGTTTTTTAACTCATGATATTTTGAGATGTTAGCTTTCTCTGCATTGATTATTCTCCTTTAAATTGATGGGAAAAAAATATGAATCAATTTATCAAAGAAGAATAATACTATAATGTGTGTTTTTTAAATATTGGTGGTTCCATGTCAAATTTAATGATTTGAAGCACTTCAATTTTTCTTTTACATTTTGTGCTTTTATTGTGCTGTAGCGAGGTGTACGCGCAACCAAACGCTCAAAATTTGACGTATTTGACTCTAAAAGATCTCTTGCACAAATGGTTTAAAACTAGAGATTGCGTGCTTCTTGGTTTTTTCCCTCTTTTATTCTTTTTTGCAGTTTCTGTCGGCACAACTGCGGCTCATTGAGATTCATGTCGCTTGGAAAAGGTTTTACAAATATTTGTCACGTTTTAAAAATATGAATGTTTTCAAAATGAAGTAATAATTTCGTAAAGCAAAAATTAAAAAAATAAAAAAAAGTACCTATACATATATAAGGCATATTATACATCAAATATTTTAGGGATAGAAATAAAACCAAATATTCACCAATGACAATTTAAAAAGATGATTCAACAGGAGAAAGTAATAACATTTCATTTAGAAAATGAGCAACCATACAGCAACACCTCCTTCTCTCTCAATTTCTCATTTCCATAATGTCAGTACAATTTTACATGCCGACTAAAATATAACGCTTGGACCAAGTCTTTGTTGCTTATTTTAGGTGTGGGCGTAAACTACTGGACAAAAAAGGTGCGCGGACATAAAATCGTTGACAAAATTTCCTGAAACCTGTTGCAATACTGCTGAAATTCTGCGATTTCTTTTTCTTACGAATCAGCGATTATACTAAAATTCCGTTTCCACCCCTAGTCCAATTCTACTCTAGTTTCTATGTGAGCACTAAACCTTTTTTAATTGAATAAAATGCTTATTTTATAAATCTCCTCTGTTTACCGGCTTTAAATTAATTTATTTTCAACATAGAAATTTCACAAATCATATCCTCTCTCAAAAAATTAATCATGATTACGTTCATATGTTTTCAGGGGCACGATACTACCGCCGTTGCTTTAAGTTACACGCTTTTTTTGTTGGGTCTTCATCCTGAGATTCAGGTATGATTTTCTTATCAGCTGGATTCTTGATTCTGGCCATCACTTTTTCATAGTTTTTTTTTCTTTCGGAAGACATGTAATGATCTAGACTTTTTGACATCAAGTGTGAGGAGAATAGGGTTCCGAGTCTGACTATACAAGATGTATCTCATTCAAACGATGGGTTAGGATTCAACGCACGAATAAAATTAGATTATTCCAGTTTTTTTTACAACTTCGATAAAATCACACCAGATCATAGAGAGTTATATCTATACCATATTATGTAGAAGTGTTTTCTACAAGCATTTAAGATTAAAACGCCTAAAAATATCAAAATGGGAGTTTGCAGTTTTGGTTTCGGGTTCATGGATCAAAAACGTTGTCTTGACAAAATCCCATTCAAATTTTATTTTCCCTACCCATCGTTGAGGCAAAAATGCATTTAAGCACCCAACTCTCACTCTTCGGGCCACTAGAGAGAAGTTCCGTAGAAATCTCATTTTTCGATCTTATTCGACAAAAACTATCTCCCTGATAATTTTGACTCCATGGACGGTTATACAGGGTTATTCAAAAGTCACGCACCATTGGCCATGAGGGGGGGGGGGTGGCCATTTGAAATTTTTAGTTGCCCCCTCCCCCTCCAAGGGTCAAAAACTGGAAAGTTCCTAAAAAGTGATCCCCTCAATATGAGGAAAAACGTCAAAAAACCGCAAGTCGATATCTTAATTAGAACTAAAGTTATAGCCAGTGGTGCGTGACTTTTGAATGACCCTGTATTTGTATTTAATATATATTTATTTGTAAAATTTTATGTTCCAAATAACTACAGGAAAAGTGTTTTGAGGAGCTGGAAGAGATGTTCCGGGGCTCAGCTCGCAAGCCCACGCCTGATGATTTGCAAAATATGAAGTACCTAGAGCGTGTTATCAAGGAAACTTTGCGCTTATGCCCAAGCGTGCCAATGATCTGTAGACAAGTTCCTAAGGACACAAATTTAGGTAGTTACTCTCTCTCACTTCATACTACAGAGTCTAAAATTTTTAAATGTATACCTTAAAGGCACATTTCACATGATTTCCGTGAATTGCGATATATCGATTGTTATGGCATTTAAACCTATGGTAAAGAATCGATTATTAAGGTGTTCGCTGGGAACACCCTGATTATCGATCCTTTTCCATAGGTTTAAATGGCATAACAATCGATAAATCGCAATTCACGCCACGCCACTGGATTTCATTTACCTTGTGATACCAAGGCCCATATGAAGTCATATCTACCTGACCAACGGACTTCCACAAAGAAATTACGGGAAGTGTGTAGGTTCATACGATCCTTGTAGGTTAGAACTGTAGGAGGCACGCTTATTTACGTCAAACTGTTGTCATCAGTCAAAAACGCCTTCAGTTACGCGCGATACTTCACCGCTCACACCAAAGTTAATTTATTTCATGGATTACCTTTCCTTGCAGATTCTCCCACTTCCCGAAGATTCATGAAGTTTACTGTCTCGCATTTGATCGGAATAACCTCTATGGAAAATGCTAGCGTTATTTTTATTCGAATTCAAGACGGAAATTGCGAGTGTTATAGTGTGACATCACAAATCGCCGGAAGTCCAAAAAATATCGTTGGTTGTCTCAAAATGGTGTTTTGATGCGATTCAGAACTTTATAAATTATACTTTATCCAATGTTTCGTCGCACGAAAAATCACCTATAAGTATATTTCTCTGATCAATAAATAAGATTGATTTCTTACGGAAGCTTTTAGAAGAAAGTTTTTACAAGCTTTTAAGGTATCTTATGCGACAACTCCTGGGTCCAATGGGGGGGGGGGGGGGGGGGGGGGTGCGTCAACCAAGGTGGTATCTAAAATCTGCTCGCAGACACCAAAATCCTTAGAGAGACAAGCGTTGGCATTACTGGGTGTCGATCCCTTTTTGGAAAAGATAAAGATGAAATGTGCAAGTGTGGATCCGAATATTGCGACGTTGGAAATGTTGCATTCTTCACCAATACACTATGTCTCTTTTGCTTTGCAGATCAACAGGAATACGAAATTGAGAAACTTAGAGGGAAAGATTCACGCTGATACGCTAGTCATGCAATCAATCGCAACATTATGTAATTGTTGAAGTCCTCGGGAGTATTTCCAATGTTTTTTTACATTTATCATTGCAGGAGGATACATGGTGCCGGAGGGGTCTCTCGTGACGTTGGATGTCTTCCATTTACATCGTGATCCGAAGTATTTCCCTGAACCTGAAAAATTCGACCCTGACAGATTTACAATTGAAAATTCCCAGGATAGACATCCATTCGCCTATGTCCCGTTTGCTGCGGGAACTCGGAACTGTATCGGTAAGTTTACCCCTGACTGTTTCCACTCAGAGAAACAAATAGAAAAACTCGAGCTCTGTAAGAAATGGGGGGATCGAGCAATGCAATCGGCACCTTAAGGATACGTAAACCGGAAAAAAAATGAAATCGCTGGATTTAACAATTTTGTAGTTAACAAAAGTGTCCGACGTGTTTCAATAATGCAGATTTCATCATTAAAAAATGCTAATTTAACCACCCCTGTGGTTAAATTAGCTTTCCACTATTATGAAATGCAAATCTGAAACATGTTGTAAATATTTTTTATAAAAATTAATTGTTAAATTAGCAATCCATTTTTTCCGTGCATCCAATGAGCACATTATTTTAAAGTACAATTAAGAGGATATTTAGAGAAATAAAGTGTTTTTAAAACTAAATTAGCGTATCGATGACCAAATTGCGAAACTACGTGCCCCCATGTGTGACGTTGCAAACTTTATTACTTTATTTTTTTAGAGGGGGGTGGAAATATTCAATGTTATTTGTTGAAAATTTCCATGATTTTCCTTCTCTCTGTTGGCAGAATATTCCGTATAAATTTCAAGCTATGAAGTTGACTCGTTTCTTTCAGAAAAAATAAAATAGAATCTGTAAAATTGAGACACCGCAATGCAGATACGTGGAATCGTACTTCGACCATCGATATTCAGTGCTCGTGTTGAATATTCATACAATTATGCTTATTTTTTCAGGACAAAAATTCGCTATGATGGAAGAGAAAATTGTGCTGTCCTACATCCTACGCAATTTTCGGTTGGAGTCCATTGAAAAGTTTCAGGACATGGAACCGGCCTTTGAGCTCATCCTACGATCAGAAATAGATCTAAACGTCAAGTTCATCTCAAGATAGTTCGGAAACCAATTTTAGAGTCGGCAGCTCCAAACCAACCCTTGCCAATTCGGCGTTTGATCCGAATACCTATAGTCAACACATCTGACAAATCTATGTTCTGATTTGTTAAAATGATTCTGCATTAGGAGAAGATATTTCAAATGAATGATGCGTGCGCCCTAAATTACGAGGTTTCAAGAGCTAGACCAATACTCCCGCGTTCAGGAAAAACGCCGTATGAATATTCGAATGTAACCAAATTTATTCTCAGAAAATACTTGTTTTTCGGGAAAGTTATGAATATGTTTCATGGAAATTTTCAGGTAATTTAGATAAAATTACATAGTTCTTCGCAAAATTGGGCGAAAAATACTTTGAAAGAGCCGTATGCAAAAACGACATTTTTCGCCCCCCCACTAAAACTTATTCAAACTTCGTCTATCAGTTACTAATACTGGAGCGCTTCTTTCCCCAAATTTTCAGACCCCCAAAAAATTTTGGGGGGGGGGCGCTAGGGGGGGTGGAAGTCAAAACCTGCGACACTCGATATCTTCCGAACGAAACAAGATATTGAGGCCCGGTTTGGACGAAAAATCGTCTAAAATTGCATACTTTAAGATTCTAAAGGTCAAAATCCCAAAATTAAATTTTTAACTTAACTTATGTGCTTTTTTCAGTTTTTGAGGAAAAACAATTTCTTTTAAACAGATTAAACTGAAATTTCACATTTTTTGATTTGAACCAAAACCAGTTTTTTAAATTGTTCGTCTTTTTCCGCATCCAACGAGTGGTCGTATAAGCTGGGGAATCGAACGGTTCCGGAGTTATGATCGATTGAAGTTTCCGCTCAACGCGCGCCGACCGATTTTTGCGCGCAAAAAAGTCGGATTTGACTGTTATCAAATCAGATTTAATGTTCAAACTGAGCAAAATGCATTATTAGGGACTCTTGAGGGTTGCTGAGTCCAGAAATTACAGATACTTCCAAAAAATTCACGTTTTTAAAATTACAGCTCCGTAGCGCTATTTTAGAGGCCCACTGAGCGCCGACCGGCCGCTCAGTGGTCCTGTACGAAGCTGTAATTTTAAAAACGTGAATTTTTTGGAAGTATCTGTAATTTCTGGACTCAGCAACCCTCAAGAGTCCCTAATAATGCATTTTGCTCAGTTTGAACATTAAATCTGATTTGATAACAGTCAAATCCGACTTTTTTGCGCGCAAAAATCGGTCGGCGCGCGTTGAGCGGAAACTTCAATCGATCATAACTCCGGAACCGTTCGATTCCCCAGCTTATACGACCACTCGTTGGATGCGGAAAAAGACGAACAATTTAAAAAACTGGTTTTGGTTCAAATCAAAAAATGTGAAATTTCAGTTTAATCTGTTTAAAAGAAATTGTTTTTCCTCAAAAACTGAAAAAAGCACATAAGTTAAGTTAAAAATTTAATTTTGGGATTTTGACCTTTAGAATCTTAAAGTATGCAATTTTAGACGATTTTTCGTCCAAACCGGGCCTCAATATCTTGTTTCGTTCGGAAGATATCGAGTGTCGCAGGTTTTGACTTCCACCCCCCCTAGCGCCCCCCCAAAATTTTTTGGGGGTCTAAAAATTTGGGGAAAGAAGCGCTCCAGTATTAGTAACTGATAGACGAAGTTTGAATAAGTTTTAGTGGGGGGGGCGAAAAATGTCGTTTTTGCATACGGCTCTTTCCTGGGAAAACATGATTAGTCACAGAAAGCTTGGCAACGTCTGGAGGCTTCTACGGCGTTTTTCGTAAGCAAGGTAGAATATTAGAAAAACACTTTGCTGATCTGTCTGATTTTTTCTGGCCTCCTCTGAATTGAAGGTTGTCGAAAGTCCAACCGAAACTGGCTCTGTGAAAAGAGACCTGTTCTTCGAAAATGCAGGCTTTTGCATCACCGGTTAGGGCAGAAATCGTCTGAAAATGCTGACAAGAATAGAAAGTCTTGTGCGGATAAAATTTGATCAGGAAATTCTTCTGCCACGGAGAAAAGAGCAAAGATTTGATTAGTTCAAATTCAGACACCCCCCCCCCCCCCCCCCNCCCCAATATCTGACTGTAGTCGTGAGGGTGAGATAACTAGTAAGCGTATTTATACGTCTTCTTTGCGATCAAGTTTAGAAAAGTAATCGAGAAAGAAATAGTACGGATAATACATGAGAACGCATGAAATATGAGCAAATCTCAATTTTTTTTAGAAATTTGTTAGTAAACCAAATGAATATTTTAAATGACATGTCTTATTTTGACTATTTATTGACATTACTGGTGAAAATAATCTTCGATTTCCAAATAAAAGCCCATTTTAAATTACTCGTATTCATAATTAGTTAATTCTGAACAAACATCTCAAGTTGAGTACCACATAGGCTGTAATGTCCGCTGTCTTTAGAACTGATATGGTCCTCAGGTGCCTAGCCCGTAAGATAATGTATTTATTGAGTGGTGCACGCTCATTGATTTTATGCTCGTTTTTAAAAAAAATGTGTAGTGCTCGAAGCCAAGCCCAGATACGTTTCAGGAGCCTCTAAAAGTTTTGAACTATTACTGGTTTTTTATTTCTTTCTTCTTTTTCTTTTTCTTCTTCTTCGTCTTCGTCCTCTTCTCCTTCTGCTCACTTTCTGCTCCAGCTGAAATGAAAGTAGAAAAACGAGACATCATGAATGAGGGCACACAAACTCAAATTCATTTTTCTTTTCTTGAAGTGGTAAAGAAGCAGGTGTGTGATTTTCATCAATCAAGGGGCTTGACGGACTTCAAGGCGCATTAGTGGAGTTTTTACAAAAAATCAAGATATTAATGATTTTGACTGAAACTATAGTCTTTTGAAAAATATTCTGCGAAAAATTTGGTACTAAAATCCAATTTTTAAGTATCATAAAAGTAAGTTTGAGCTTTCTCTCCGTCATAGGCTCCCATATAAATCTGAAACTTCAAACAAGCATCTTCTACATAGACATAATATATACGTCGTGGTATTTCTGGGTCATCGCAACAAAAAATCCTAGCAGCGGAAGTCTAATATTAGATCGCACTATACGTAACTGCACTCAAGCGCCTTGTCCTCTAAGCCATTCAAATCAGTATGGATCGCATTCGATAGTGGTTCGATGTATCGTTTGGTTCAAAACAATAGAACGTAACCTAAACCAAAATTTTGGGATAATAATCAGAAAAGCTGAAAACGAGAAATTTCGTAGCAATTTCACTACTTTTGGCCAATCAGTACTCGTATACAAATCAAAACTCTGTCACAAAAAACCCGTTCCGTCAGATTACTCAATTGACTTTTGAGGGTATGTTTATGTTCTGAACCAATCGATATCGATACAATCTCACCCGTTTGATGTAGGTATCGAATACGATTTATTACCTATAGATTGCATTTCCAAACCCCCCGGTCAGTATCAAAGCGTTTCCATGGAATCTTGCTCCCTCGGGTTATTTTTGCCTTTCGGCTAGGACGTTGCACCGCGATCATGCCACTCGACGCGGAGGTAAAATCTGTAGAGAGATGATCTGTTGGTGTCTCGTGAGCCCTCAGGCCCGATTTGAACGTCGAACCGCCATTTGTAGCCCGGAAATGTCGGAGGTGTGGACTTCTCATTGAAATAAAACCGTCGCACATAGTAAAGGTGCCCCTGAAAAAAAGGCGAGATTACGGAGCATCAGAGGAGAAAAATAGGCATAATGCACACATCGCGTCGTGGTTTTTCTGGGTCATCGCAACAAAAAATCCTAGCCGAGGAAGTATTATATTAGATCGCACGATACGTGATCTTTTCCTGTTTCTCTCCAGTCCAAAAAAATGAAGACGGAACGATAAGAGCTAAAAATTAAGCTGGGTCTCATTGGTTGAAAGTAGCAGGGCAAAACCGGGGCCACTTTGAATTTGAAAAGGATTTTGTCTAAACAAAACTCATGACTATTAACTTTTTGCGTTTCAATGTGTATTTCTTTTACAAGCATTAACATGGAACTGAAAATAATATGTACGCTAAAAATATAATAACAACTTTTATCGCATTCACATGATCACATGCACGGGGAACGTCAAATCCTTGGGCGTTTTTGGAAGAGGTCCCTCGGACCCCCCTTAGGACTGGGGGGGGGGGGGATATCCTCCAGGCCATCCACAAAAAAAGAACTACTACGCCTATGACGCTTCATTCTTAAGCCAAAATAATTCTCTTAATACTCATTACTTTACAATTTTTTATGTGCAGCTTACATTATGCGTATACTTACGACTTTGAGCGGACATTTACTAGGTAAATTGGTGAAATTGCGCAGGGCATTCGTGAAAAAGAAACTGCCACTGACTGAGTCACAAACAGTGGTGTGCAACGCCAATGCACTGCGCTTGTAAATATGTTCCATGCCGTACTTTTGATATCCATCTACCCACAGCTGAAACATTCATCGTTTCAAACATACACATAATCTCCCATTTGGTGTTGATGCGTGACTTGAAGCATGCTTTCGCAGGGACAGATGAATTAGGTTTAATGTTTGCAGTCCGACTAAAAGGAATGGAACCTTCAATGTGGGTACGCGTTTAAATTTTGTCCGTAAAAAGTCACGTAATGGCAGGTGGCCACACATACCTACTCATTGATTGTACTACTGAATGAAAAGAGATGCTTCATAGGCAAATCGATCACTACAATAAAAAAACGCGTATCTTCGATTGCGAACTTGTAAAGCTCCGCACGCTTTTCAGTTTTTGCAAGAAAAAATTGAGAAACTATCTTACCTGAGATTTTCTGTGAATTTATTTTCACTCATTCAAAAATACTCGAAACAAATTTCATGGATTTCTTTTTTGTGAAGTTTTATTTGGAAAAAAATAGTTAATTAGTATATTTTAAGACGTTCAGCGTCACAGGCTATTAACGTCTTTACAGAGAATTTTGAAAATGGGAGTATATACGAAAATTTAGATGAGATGAAGAGTTTCAGAATTTTGGTAGTATGGATGTTTTCAAACGTTGTAATGTACGTACGCATTTTTTCACTTCATCCACTGAAATTTAGTTTTTTTTTTCAACGAAAAACATCTACAAATCTAAGTTCAAAATTTTCTACAATAATTTAAAATAAAAATTAAAATATCTAAAAGTAAGAACCACACTTACCTTGTAGCTCATTACTGACTGATCATGCAGGATGAACTGAAAATTCAATACGGGCAATGTCTTGTTATACTTGACTACCTCTATTAGCTTGACCTCATACTCAGGAATCGCCCGAACCAACTCAGCATACTCATTGAATAGTTTGCAACTGCGACCCTGTAACACCTGTGACCCAACAGTTGAGAAGAATGCATCCAGATTTTTCATCGCGGAACGAAAGAGCAGCGATGTCTCCCAGTACAAAGCGATATTAATCTCGCTATGGCACTGCGATATTCTTGTCAGCACCGAATATATATCACGATGACATTGGTGAAGGGTCGTTGAATTAAATTGTCTGAAACGATAACACTAAAACTCCTTGAAAATCATAAGTATGCAACCTTACGACAACTATAGGTATCTAAATAGTTATCGCTCAATGTCTAAGCAATGGTTGAATATAGCTTTTCATGTACATACAACGTCGGTTATAGGACATTTCGTCAACGATTTTTTGTCCACGCACCTGTTTTTTCCAGTAATTTACGTCCACGCGTTTTTCCGGAAGGGAAGTTTTGATCCACTTACCACTTGAGACCCAAAGTTAATTGGTCCACATGTAAATACAAACGACAATGCTTACGACGTTTTTGGATGAAAATGTTAAATGTCTTGGAAAAATGAGTGTTTGCTTGTTGTTGTTTTTTTTTTTCGCTCCAACGGAGAAAAATATATAATTGAGATTTTTGGTAAAAATGAGGGAGCGTCATTTCCATGAGAGAAAATTCACTAAAATTCTCTACAGCTCTTCGGTGCAACAGGACTTAATTATCTTTTAAGAAAATCTCATATTTTTATACCTGAACTGGAAAACCTTTTGATTTGCCTCAGCTAAAGGATCTTATATTTTTCCTGTGCATGATAACTTCGCTTCGGCACTGGTTTGCCGCAGCGCTTCGAGCTACTATTTCGCCACGGAGGTGTTGCACAGTATCATATGAGATCGAAGGCACCCCAACGTATCATGATTGATGGCATCTTTCAAGAGCACGAAGTTCCCTCGCAAATTGAATCGAGTGTCGACAACAAAAAGAGAGCGGTAGTCGAAAAACTTACTGCTCTAGTATCTGTATTTAATAACGTTTAGTATGATTCTTAACTTCATTGGAGGAACAAGTGACCTAATTTAAGGAGAAATATCCTCAAATTTACCGCCGAGAAGATTTCCTTATAAGTTAATAAAGAAAATAATGTTTTCTTAAAGAAGAAAAGATGCTTTTATAAAAAGGAAAGTCACTTACATCAAGCAGAAACCCGCATTTGTTCACCTATTTAATTCTTGATTCAAAATAAAATCTTCTTGATGGCATACTCAAGAATGCTCCTTTATCACTCTTATCTCGACTTATTTTGCAAGGAAAGTTCCGTACTCTTAAAGGATGCCTGTCATTCTTATTGTTGGTATGTTGGAGTGCCTTCAATTTCGTATAATACTGTACAACGCCTCTATTGTGAAATAGTGAAGCGCCGTGGCACGTGGCACGCTGCGGCGCGGTCAGCCAGCCAGCCCGGAACGCGCATTAGCGCCTACAAACCTAAGGGATACCTCAAGCATTGCGCAATGCGTGAAGTATCTGCTTAGGTTTGTAGGCGTCAGTGCGCGTTTCGTGCTGGCAGCACGTCGCATCACTCCGCTTTATGCTAGGGCCTATTATTTAAACTCGCGGAGTCAGTGTTTTTCAACTCATGATTTTTATATGTTTGCACACTCTGCATGGATTACTTTAATTTAAATTGATAAAAAATATATACATAAAAGGAAAATTTAATGTGTGTTTTGTAAATATTAAGGTGTTTCCTTGTCGTATTTAATGATTTTCAAAGCACATTAATTTTTTCTTTTATATTTTGTGCTTTTCCTGTGCTTGAGCGCAACCAAACGCTCAAAATTGGACGTATTTGACTCTGAAAGATCGATGTACTAATGGGCTAAAACCGAAGATTGCGTGCTTCTCGGTTTTTTCCCTTTTTTATTCATTTGTGCATAGTTTCTTTCCACACAACTACTGCTCATTGACTTCAATATCGATGTCATTGCTTGGAAAAGCAATAGAATAATACAAATATATGCCACGTTTTAAAAATGTAAATGTTTTTAAAATAAAGTAATATTTTCATTAAAAAAAAGTATTTATAAGGTTTATTTTTCATCGAAAATTTTAAGGATGGAAATAAAACCAAATATTCACCCATGACAATTTAAAAAGATTGATCAAAAGAAGGGAATAACATTTCATTTAAAAAATGAGTTACCACAACAACTCTTCCGCCTCTCTCAATTTTCTCATTTCATTATTTTCAATATAATTTTACATACGGTCTAAAATATGACACTTGGACCAAGTCACTGTTGCTTATTTCACGCGTGGACGTAAACTACCGGACTAAACAGGTGTGCGGACAAAAAATCGTTGACGGAATGCCCTGAAACCCACAACGTCCCTTAACACTGCCTTTACTTTCGTCTCCTGCGGTAAGAAATATTCAAACACGGCTGGTGCGTGGGATCACATATTCCTAATTGTGAAGGCCTGTTTTACTCAAAAGTGAACGGCTCTCCCAATTTTCCGAATTTTGTCGGCATCCATCTGCATCATTTTTGGTGAACGTCAAAAGACGACAATATGAGTTCCAGTCCCACGCCAGAAGACAAATCTCCTCGACGACCTCGTGGTCTGATCTTGGATCGATGGCGTTGTCTAATTTTGTTCAAAATTTTAGGAAGTATTTTTTCATTGTTAGGGTACGAATTATTCATGTTTTAGTATACTTCCAGTTCAGTAGTTCACAAAGAAATAATTCTGTGTGAATACATTAAATATGCGGTTCGATTGTTTCAAAAATATGGGGGAGGGGGGGATTTTATTGTAACGTGCGAAATAGAGTTGTTCTACGATGTTCGAAAGAGAATCGTTTTATTTAAATTCCCTCAAATTTAATTAAAAACTCACCATCAAGGCAATCAACTTCATTAATCAGCTTTTTAGTGCAAAACAAGCTCCTGCAATTCTGAAAAAATGTAATGGACATCGGACGTTTCGCAGAGATGATTTGCTCTAGATATTCCAGAAATAGGATTTTTCAAGGAATAATGTAAGACTTGCTTCCCAGAGGCACCCACGTATAACTTTTTTCTCCCGGAAATTGCTCACCCTCAGATCCTTTCGAGGATGGCGAGATGGTCCCAACTTTGATTTCCAACTTGCTTTAATTTTACAACTCACAGCCCAAGAGTCCTCATTCCTTCCGGAATATTCGAAAAAAGATTCATAAAAAGAAATATTTTCGTTTGACTTGGATCAACTTTTTCAGTATAAGTTTCAAAAAAATTGCATGGAAATTATTATTTGACTTTAACTGTATCAATGGAACTTACGTTTAAAATTCCAGATGGCTTATTGGCAGCAACAACTTCACGATTAAGGTTAAAACAGGAGGTTAAAAGGGCTATACAAATTAAAGAGCCGGTACCGATTTTTAAAACAAAAAATGGAGGGAAATGCATGATTCTTAACATCCTAAAGGTCATACTTCCAGCATCAATAAAGATTGTCGCTCGGCACACACATTAGAATTGCATAGTTTCAGCCTAGTGTGCGTATTCATGGAGCATGACTGATCAGTGAAACAAAGATCTGTTGGTGATATAATGAGCAGTAAAATTGATTTCCTCGCATGCATAAAAATAATTTATCTTGTGTAAGAGATATCATCAAAATCTAATTACAAATTGTTTGACGTAGTGGGAAATGTGCACAAGGAGAGTGAGTGATGATATTTTGCGATTGCGGATGCTTGTAGCTCAATCAAGTCCACACTTAAACTAAGTTTCGACTATAGCATAATATTTGCACATTCTTTGAACACTGATGTCGTGAATATTCAGGTGAGCTCTCTCTAAGTTATGTTCAACAATTTCTGAGAAATAACCCCGATAAAAGCCGTCCATATTTCCGTTTTTTTCCATATTTTTTTTTTTTCGTATTTCATACATACATACATACATACATACATATAAGTCGCTTTACAGCACTCCCTCGCGCTCTACGACTCCTAACCTCCACTGCTCTCTTTCAAACCTCGTATTTCATACGAACAATAAAAAATAGGAGTGAAATAAATGACAGCATACAAGAAATTTTCCCTCAAATTATTTTATTTTTTTATAAAAAAATTTAAAATCAATGAAAATATCAGGTTCTTTGGAACATCTTGCAATATGAGCGGTCTTTCTGTTATCTCCTTTCTGTTCACTCTGGGTCGAATAAACGAAACTCTTTCTTCGTTTGCATTTTAACCCTTAGATGCTCAATACTTTATGTATACGCAGTCCCAAGTCGAGTACAAATCAGACAAACGGAACCAACACATCATGTAAATAGATCAAGGGAAATGATTCGCGTAGATGACGGCGCAGAGATACAACTATTTATGCTTGACGGATGTCCGTGTTGCATCCGCAAAATTAAAGGAGCGATGGCGCGAGGCGTGAACTTGCAATGCTCTGCCCTATGCTGCGAATAAAGTTTCGCTCAAATTCGGAAAGAGGGTTGAAAAAGGAGGCCTGAATACGAATCTCCTATATTCGGCTGCGTTAACACTCAATTTCCCCCCCCCCTTTTTTGCAATCAAACGTCTGATCTTTGTTTAGGATATTTTTGTATATCTGCTCGTTAGTACCGGCTCAACAAAACCCGAGGGACACGTGTTTTTAGTATCGATTGATCTGCCATATAAACCTTTGGAAAATGATCGATAAACAGGGTGTTCGCAACGAATGCCTTAAAAATCGATTCTTCACCACGGCTTTAAATGGGGAACTATCGATAATCGATCATTCGCACCTCGTCTCTGCTGATTATTCTCTCAACACACTTCCCCTCGCGATGTTGAATCTACCTGCTCACCAGATTTCTTCCCTTTCTTTGGCATAAAGTACTGCTCTATCTCATACAAGGTTTTATTCAGAGTTTCCGGCAAGACGAATACAGCGAGGAGGACGGCCGAAAAACAGGCGGTGCCGAATATGAACAAGAGCCCCCAAATATGGAAAGCCGCGATCAGATCTTCGTACATTTTAATCGAAATGAAAATAGAGCCAGTTCCGATGACAAAAGTAGCCCCAGACATGGACCCCCGGACTCGGAGAGGGAACACCTCGCTGGACATGAGCCAGGGCAGCGGCGTCACCCCAACCCTGCCGATGACGATGTAGGCGATCACACACGCCACCGGTAGCCATTGGAAGGGCCGACGATCCACGGCCGTATCCCGCCAGACGTAGACGTAAACCCCGGCCCCTACCGAGAGAATCGTCATCAAGGTGCCCGAAAGAATCGTCGCGAAGCGTCGTTTGACGTAGGACGTGAAGTAGACCCCGATCGTGCAAGTGGCGATCGTCCTCGCCACGGAGATGGCGATGGAGACGGTGAGAGGGTCGTACGTGGTGCCGAGACGGTTGATGAAGTCGATGGTGTAGTAGACGATGTGATGGACACCGGTGGCACAATGGATGAGGTGGAAGATGGTCATGATGATGAACGGCTTCCAGACTGTCGGATGTAGGAGTTCCCGGAGGTGGAATTTCTGCGACTGCTCTTTGACGGTGAGTTTGAAGAGCTCGAGTTCTTGGCGGATGCCGGCCTGGGTGCGGCCGAGTCTCCGGAGGGCGCGCGTGGAGGCCTCGGTGTGGCCGCGCTTGTAGAGCCAGGCGGGGGACTCCACGCCGAAGAGCTGACCGAGGGAGCAGAGGAAGGAGCCGGCGGCGAAGATGGCCGAGGCGACGTTCCACGGGAGGAAGCCGCCGATGACGTAGGCAACGACGACGCCGATCGTGAAGGCCGGGGAGATCGTCGAGAGGAGGAGGCCGCGCTGCTCCTTCGAGCAGGTCTCGGTCAGGTACACGATGGCGGCCACCTCTAGACCTGTTGTAAGGACAACAGTCGATCAGAACATGCAAGGTGAAGAAAACTTCGTGCATGGGACACGAAGTTGAGGTCATGTGGACGTATTTCTACCAAACAGACCTATGTGGAGGTGAGAAATATGGGGTGTGCTCTAGAAAGCTGCATAAGAAGCAATGTAAAAGTGGGCGTGATTCCTTTTGCAGAATTGGAAAGCGGGATTTTACATTCTATCAAAGAGACCTATGTGCCAACTGAATGCGGAACTCATGAGCCGCGGGCATGGCAAGAGAGCGTTGTGGACAGGGCTCATGAGTTAAAGACTCCCTCCAACGATCTCCCCCCTCACTAGAGTGCGCACATTCATTGCCGCTTTTTTATTCTCATTCACTCTTACGCAAAGAGAACTAATAACTAGCACACCCCATATTTCTCACTTGCACATAGGTCTGTTTGGTAGAAATACGTCCATGTGGATCTCTGAAGTTTTCTGATCACGTATCCGAAAACTTGAGGTCGAGCTACTGAAGTTCGGGTCAGACATCGCGGCACTTCGGTACGTACCGGAGTACTTCAGATGTGTGACCCGAACCCTTCGGTATATATCGAAGTACCTCAGATGTCTGACCCGGACTTCGGCAGCTGGATCTCAAGTTTTCGGATGCGAGATCCGAAAACTTCTGAGATCCATATGACCTCAACTTCGGGTCCCACGCACGAAGTTTTTTTCTCCGTGTGGAGAGATAAGCTAGCATTATGACAGAGAGTCATACGCATGTCATTTTTTTGGACTGGGGTCCATGTGGGGAGAGTACGGACATGTCGACATATGGATGTATTTATGCTGAAAGGAACTATGTCACACGCTATCCCTATGCACATAGTTCCTTTTAGCATAAATACGCCATATATAGAGCTCTTAGGACCCAAAAGGGCAGCCAATCTCCTGACACTAGAAACACTAGAAACATACCGCTGCCGATATTTAGATTCCAATGTCACATCAAAATGGCCAAGAATGTTCAAAAATGAGCGACCCTCTGCAAAAATCAGTAAATTTATGCTGAGAGTAAGTCAAATCCGTGCTTTACAAACAACGGGTCGTAAAAGTAATAATTAATCATTTTGGATAATTTAGTGCTCAGGTTGGCTTCCCTGTTAGGCCCTCCGAGCTCCATGACCAAACTTCCAAAATTACCGACATGTCCGTGCTCTCCTTATATAGGTGCTATTGTCTGGACTGAAACCAAGCCACGTGAGCTACTGCCAAATTTAACTGGGCAATTTAATTTTTTACAAGAAAACGGTAGTGCGGATTTTGGTGCAAAGAGCCTCCCAAAATGAGGGCTGAAATTCGCCCCTTTTTCGGTATTCGATTCGACCACGAACCAAGGTTCAAGTGGAAGCTTATAATAACAGAAAACTCAGGAAAAAATTTCAAGATGAGTAAATACGAACCGTTTTCGAGTTGCGGGTGGGCAAAGGGGTCAAACCCCGGCCTTATTTTTCGCTATTTTCTTGTTGAATTGATATGTCCACGGGGTTGTTATCGTTGTTTACACATGTTATACACACCGGATCCTACGTATTTTTACACGTAAAATCGAATTTTAATGTTGACGATTCGATGTATTAATCGGTTATATCGATTTTTTAAGATTCTTTACGGAAAATCGACGATTTTTTGAGATTGAAATCGTTCAGTTTTGATTCATGGATGACTGAATGCACCAAATATGACTGTAGTACATACATCGACACCTACGTATTTTTTCTTGTAAAATCAATTTTTAACGTTAACGAGTCGATATATCAATCGCTTATATCGAATTTTTACGATTATTTAGGATAATCAATTATATATTGGTATTGAAATTGGTTACTCTCCATCCGAGAACAACCTAATTTTGGGTTGGAACACATTTCCGGTCGGGTCGACTTCCAGTCGAGTCAAGTTTTCGATTGGGGCACATTTCCGGTGGAGTAGATATTAAGATTTTCGATTTCAGGTCAAAAGAAATTTCGGGTGGATAACGAATCCCGTTGATTGTGGTTTCCGGTCGGTCAGATTTCCGATCGAATCAAATTTTCAGTCAAGTCAAATTTTCGACAGGGACACGTTACCGGTTGGAAACAGTTTCCAGTTGGGTTAATTTCCGGTCACGTCAAATACGGATGGATTACAGTTTCAATGAATTGGAATTTTGGGATGGGTCAGATTTCAGGTTGGATCGAATTTCCAGTTGGGTCAAGTTTTCGATTGGAGCACGTTTCCGGTCGAGAAGAGTTTACGGTTGTCGATTTCCGGTTAAGTAAAATTCGGCCGGACGATTGGTCGATTAATTTGAGTTTCTGGTGGGTAAGATCACCGGTTGAGTAAAGTTTTGGTTTGCAGGGTTGGTGCAGGTTTTCGGTTGAGTAGGATTTGTGGTAAATTTGAGTTTCCAGTTGGTTTAAAGATTCAGTTAAGTGAATCAAGTTAAATCGTTTAATTGAACGATCCCCCGGGAACCAAGAGGCCCTTCACCGGGGCTGCCCCCCAGGCAACCAAGCGGCCCTGATCCAGGGCTGCCCACCCTGGCAAACAAGAGGCCCTTACCCAAGGCTGCCCCCCTGGCAACCGCTGCCCTGGAATTTATGTCTATCGCCGACGTTCCGTAAGGAGTCGTCGTACGCTGTTTCTGCGCTGAAATGCCAGGATTCTCACCGGTTGAAGCAATACGGACCCGAGGGCGGAATTTATGTCTATCAGTGACATTCCGCAGTCCGTCCACGGCTCCCTGCATTCCTTTCACCTGCCTGTGGAATTTATGTCTATCGCCGACGTTCCGTAAGGAGTCGTCGTACGTTAATTCTGCGCTGAAATGCCAGGATTCTCACCGGTTGAAGCATTACGGACCCGAGGGTGGAATTTATGTCTATCAGTGACATTCCACAGTCCGTCCCCGGCTCCCTGCATTCCTTTCACCTGCCTGTGGAATTTATGTCTATCGCCGACGTTCCGTAAGGAGTCGTCGTACGCTGTTTCTGCGCTGAAATGCCAGGATTCTAACCGGTTGAAGCATTACGGACCCGGGGGTGGAATTTATGTCTATCAGTGACATTCCACAGTCAGTCCCGGCTCCCTGCATTCCTTTCACCTGCCTGTGGAATTTATGTCTATAGCCGACGTTCCGTAAGGAGTCGTCGTACGCTGTTTCTGCGCTGAAGTGCCAGGATTCTCACCGGTTGAAGCATTACGGACCCGAGGGTGGAATTTATGTCTATCAGTGACATTCCACAGTCCGTCCCCGGTTCCCTGCATTCCTTTCACCTGCCTCTGGAATTTATGTCTATCGCCGACGTTCTGTAAGGAGTCGTCGTACGCTGTTTCTGCGCTGAAATACCAGGATTCTCACCGGTTAAAGCATTACGGACCCGAGGGAGGAATTTATGTCTATCAGTGACATTCCAAAGTCCGGCGCCGGCTCCCTGCATTCCTTTCACCTGCCTGTGGAATTTATGTCTATAGCCGACGTTCCGTAAGGAGTCGTCGTACGCTGTTTCTGCCCTGAAGTGCCAGGATTCTCACCGGTTGAAGCATTACGGACCCGAGGGTGGAATTTATGTCTATCAGTGACATTCCACAGTCCGTCCCCGGTTCCCTGCATTCCTTTCACCTGCCTGTGGAATTTATGTCTACTGTCGACGTTCCTCAAGCAGTCGTCGTACGTTAATTCTGCGCTGAAATGCTAGGATTCTCACCGGTTGAAGCATTCCGGACCCGAGGGTGGAATTTATGTCTATCAGTGACATTCCACAGTCCGTCCCCGGCTCCCTGCATACCTTTCACCTGCCTCTGGAATTTATGTCTATCGCCGACGTTCTGTAAGGAGTCGTCGTACGCTGTTTCTGCGCTGAAATGCCAGGATTCTCACCGGTTGAAGCATTACGGACCCGAGGGTGGAATTTATGTCTATCAGTGACATTCAACAGTCAGTCCCCGGCTCCCTGCATTCCTTTCACCTGCCTGTGGAATTTATGTCTATCGCCGACGTTCCGTAAGGAGTCGTCCTACGCTGTTTCTGCGCTGAAATGCCAGGATTCTCACCGGTTGAAGCATTACGGACCCGCGGGTGGAATTTATGTCTATCTGTGACATTCCACAGTCCGTCCCCGGCTCCCTGCATTCCTTTCACCTGCCTCTGGAATTTATGTCTACCACCGACGTTCCGTAAGGAGTCGTCGTACGGTGTTTCTGCGCTGAAATGCCAGGATTCTCACCGGTTGAAGCATTACGGACCCGAGGGTGGAATTTATGTCTATCAGTGACATTCCACAGTCCGTCCCCGGCTCCCTGCATTCCTTTCACCTGCCTGTGGAATTTATGTCTATCGCCGACGTTCCGTAAGGAGTCGTCGTACGTTGTTTCTGCGCTGAAATGCCAGCTTCTCACCGGTTGAAGCATTCCGGACCCGAGGTTGGAATTTTTGTCTATCAGTGACATTCCACAGTCCGTCCCCGGCTCCCTGCACTCCTTTCACCTGCCTGTGTAAAATATGTCTACTGTCGACGTTCCTCAAGCAGTCGTCGTACGTTAATTCTGCGCTGAAATGCCAGGATTCTCACCGGTTGAAGCATTCCGGACCCGAGGGTGGAATTTATGTCTATCAGTGACATTCCACAGTCCGTCCCCGGCTCCCTGCATTCCTTTCACCTGCCTCTCGAATTTATGTCTATAGCCGACGTTCCGTAAGGAGTCGTCGTACGCTGTTTCTGCACTGAAATGCCAGGATTCTCACCGGTTTAAGTCTTTCGGTTTCAAGGGAGGAATTTATGTCTATCAGTGATATTCCAAAGTCCGGCGCCGGCTCCCTGCATTCCTTTCACCTGCCTGTGGAATTTTTGTCTATCGCCGACGTTCCGTAAGGAGTCGTCTTACGCTGTTTCTACGCTGAAATGCCAGGATTCTCACCGGTTGAAGCATTACGGACCCGAGGGTGGAATTTATGTCTACAGTGACATTCCACAGTCCGTCCCCGGCTCCCTGCATTCGTTTCACCTGCCTCTGGAATTTATGTCTATCGCCGACGTTCCGTAAGGAGTCGTCGTACGCTGTTTCTGCGCTGAAATGCCAGGATTCTCACCGGTTGAAGCATTACGGACCCGAGGGTGGAATTTATGTCTATCAGTGACATTCCACAGTCAGTCCCCGGCTCCCTGCATTCCTTTCACCTGCCTGTGGAATTTATGTCTATAGCCGACGTTCCGTAAGGAGTCGTCGTACGCTGTTTATGCGCTGAAATGCCAGGATTCTCACCGGTTGAAGCATTACGGACCCGAGGGTGGAATTTATGTCTATCAGTGACATTCCACAGTCCGTCCCCGGCTCCCTGCATTCCTTTCACCTGCCTGTGGAATTTATGTCTATCGCCGACGTTCCGTAAGGAGTCGTCGTACGCTGTCTCTGCGCTGAAATGCCAGGATTCTCACCGGTTGAAGCATTACGGACCGGAGGGTGGAATTTATGTCTATCAGTGACATTCCACAGTCAGTCCCCGGCTCCCTGCATTCCTTTCACCTGCCTGTGGAATTTATGTCTATCGCCGACGTGGCCTCCGGATTTGGCTCCTTAGGGGCAAGGTGGGCGCCGGGCGGCTCCTTGCTTTGGCTTTTTAGATACCAGGTGTCAGCGGCCCGCGGCTTTGGCTACTTAGGTGCCAGGTGGGCGGCACCCGGCTTGGGCTCTTTAGCTGCAGGGAGGAGGTTCTCGGCTTGGGCTCCTTAGGGGCCAGGGGGCGGCCCGCGGCTTGGGCTTCTTAGGGGCCAGTGGGATGGCCCCGGGTTAGGGCCTCTTGGTTGCCAGGGGGGCAGCCTCGGTGCATGGCCTTTTTGTTGCCAGAGGGGACAGTGCTCGAATGACAGTGCTGTAATTTTTACCCCGTTGCAGAAAGTCAATGAGTCGCCTTCAAATGGGCGGGTATGCAAAATCACTGCCGGGACGCACGAATAGTGGTATTAGAATTTCGCATTAAGTTTACGGATTGATTTGAAGCCGCTCTTCTTTATTCATTGTAAGTGACCTTGTACAATGATGTTGACTAAAAAGTTTATAATTTTGGGTTTTAAATCGAGCCTCATAATCGGCAAATGCCGAGGACTCTTTATTTTGAAAAAATAATACGATTGTTTTTGGTCTCTACGTCTTATTTCAAAGGAGAGAGCTCAGGCGCTTGGATCAGATTATGTATTTTAAGGCCCATGGCTCGGTCATCGTATTCCTGAAGCGAAACTGAAAGAGTTACCGTTTACATGATCACAAGTTACGGAAAAGCGGTTGTGAATATAAATTGTTTCGCACGGATAAAAACAGCTTTCGTTGAATAACTGTGAATAGTCAAAATTGAAGAAAAGGAACTTTGTTCACTGGTCCATCAGGAGAGCGTAAAGCATGGATGGATGGAGCATCGATGACCAACTAAATCTTATCTGATAAGCAAATTGAAGTGTGAAACCCCTTTTCCCGTCTTTAAATGATCCAAATCCACCAACAAGTTTAAAACACTAAGTGCAAAAATGCGAATCTACTGATGAAGGGTCGATTCTTAGTGCCAAAAACGCAAATCTCGGCATTTCTTTCTTTTATCTTTTGTGGTGAGGAATTTTCTTCATGAAACCCTTTTTTCAGTCTTTAAATGATCCAAATCCCCCTAAAAGTTTAAAACACTAATTGTAAAAATGCGTATCTCCTGATGAAGTGTGGATTTTTAGTGTCAAAAACGCGAATCTCGGCATTTCTGCCGTATTTTCTAACAGTTCGAGAAATTATTGAAACTGCTGATTGAGTTTGAAAAAACATCTTATTCTTGCCATCCTCAAGAATTATTACCCTTCTATCGACAATAAAGAGGAATGCAGACAGTTTTTTTTACTCTCCTGGAAAATCGTGTTTTCCGAGATTCGCACTTCTGCACTTCCACCATCGATAAAGTGCTTTAGTATTGTTTAATTTAACATTCGCACAGGCAGTGATTGTGATTGTTCATTCAGTAATTTTTTCTCTCATTAATTTCTTCACAAACATTCTCAGGTATATGTGTTGCAGGCAATTAGCAATCGCCGGCAAATTGCAATCTATTCGTGTTTAATCAACAAATTAAATCGTTTTAAAGTGAAAAAACGAGATTGAAAGTAGGGATTATTATGCTTTGCATTCGAACATACGTTCGCCCCTACTGCTTGGATACATGGTGCCAGCTAGCACACTCGCGAGTTAGTGAAATGTCATCAATAATCTGTGTTAGGTTCGGTTAAGCAACTAAACTAACTCCTTGGCAAAGCGGAGAGTATGGCTGGATTTGAAGGCGTTCCAAGCTGAGGTCGTGCCTTCAATTTCTCCGCTAAAGAAACCTTTACTGTATCGATGTTATCGTAATTACAATTTGACGAATTGACAAGTACGGAGCTTGCAAATTGCCGGCGATTGCTGACTGCCTGCGACATATACACTGATAAAATTTTCAGAGATATTTATTTCCATCTTGATGTTTAGATTTACTTTTCTCTGTTGTGATCAGCATGTGTGTTTCTTTTTTGTTTCTGGTGCATTCCTCGGAATTCTTGGATTCAACAATCGATGATCTTCCTGGACAACGCAAATCTTCAATTAAAAAAATTGGGATCGTTCAATTAAACGATTTAACTTGATTCACTTAACTGAATCTTTAAACCAACTGGAAACTCAAATTTACCACAAATCCTACTCAACCGAAAACCTGATCTAACCCTGCAAACCAAAACTTTACTCAACCGGTGATCTTACCCACCAGAAACTCAAATCAATCAACCAATCGTCCGGCCGAATTTTACTAAACCGGAAATCGACAACCGTAAACTCTTCTAGACCGGAAACGTGCTCCAATCGAAAACTTGACCCAACTGGAAATTCGATCCAACCTGAAATCTGACCCATCCCAAAATTCCAATTCACTGGAACCGTACTTCATCCATATATGACGTGACCGGAAATTAACCCAACTGGAAACTGTTTCCAACCGGTAACGTGTCCCTGTCGAAAATTTGTCTCGACTGAAAATTTGATTCAATGCGTGAAGTATCCCTGTTAGGTTTGTAGGCGCCAATACCGTCCGTTCCGGGCTCAAAGGCCGAAAATTCCGGCTGCAGGAGGCGTATTCGATCGGAAATCTGACCGACCGGAAACCACAATCAACGGGATTCGTTATCCACCCGAAATTTCATTTGACCTGAAATCGAAAATCTTAATATCTACTCGACCGGAAATGTGCCCCAATCGAAAACTTGACTCGACTGGAAATCGACCCGACCGGAAATGTGTTCCAACCCAAAATTTGGTTGTTCTCGGATGGAGAGTAACCAATTTCAATACCAATATATCATTGATTTTCCTAAATAATCGTATAAATTCGATATAAGCGATTGATATATCGACTCGTTAACGTTAAAAATTGATTCTACAAGAAAAAATACGTAGGTGTCGATGTACTACAGTCATATTTGGTGCATTTAGTCATCCATGAATCAATAATGAACAATATCAATCTCAAAAAATCGTCGATTTTCCGTAAAGAATCTTAACAAAATCGATATAATCGATTGATTTATCGAATCGTCAACATTAAAACTCGATTTTGTGTGTAAAAATACGTAGGATCCGGTGTGTATAACATGTGTAAACAACGATAACAACCCCGTGGACATATCAATTCAACAAGAAAATAGCGAAAAATAAGGCCGGGGTTTGACCCCTTTGCCCACCCGCAACTCGAAAACGGTTCGTATTTACTCATCTTGAAATTTTTTCCTGAGTTTTCTGTTATTATAAGCTTCCACTTGAACCTTGGTTCGTGGTCGAATCGAATATCGAAAAAGGGGCGAAATTTTGGGAGGCTCTTTCAGTGAATTGTTTGCATAGTACGAGGCAAATTCCTTAACATTTTCAAAGGAATCCACACAATCGTTCTCTTGTAAAAAATTAAATCTCCCAGGTAAATTTGGCAACAGCTGATTTGGCTTGATTCCTTTCTGCCAAACGCGGGCGAATTGTAAGCCATTTCGCACGTCAAGATGATTTTTATGATCCCTGATGTAGGCACAAATAGTTAAAATAAAAGAAAAGCCTTGCGTAGATATCAGTTCGTCCGGTTTTGAAATACAATCTTTTTGTTTTCAGTCCTTCTTGAACAAAATTCTACGAATAAAACACACATTTCGCAACTTTGGGACCAGATTTTCATTTCGGCTTGCCGATTCAGCGAAACCAACAATAACTGGGCAATTTAATGTTTTACATGAAAACGGTTGTGAAGATTTTCGTGCAAATTTCAGTGAATTGTTTGCACAGTACGAAGCAAATTCCTTAAAATTTTCAAAGGAATCCGCACAAACGTTCTCTTGTAAAAAATCAAATTTCCCAGTCAAATTTGGCAACAGCTGATGTAACTTGGCTCATTTCTGCTGAACGTGGTCCAGTTATCAACAATTCTTTCGATATACTCGTTAAAGTTACTGGGCGGAGGAAAAAGTGAGGATTTCCCTTACCAATGGCGAAAGAACATATGCAACGGCCCACGTAGAAGTGCCACACTTCTTTAGCTACGGCAATAACAGCAAAACCTATCCCCATTATGATGTGATAAACCACCAGTCCCAGTTTCCGCCCGAAAGCATCCGTGATTGGTCCAGTGAGTGAGGCTGACACCGGAGACAGGACAATTCCTAGACTGGCTGGTATAATCACGACAATTATTATAATCATGCATTATTACAGTTTTTTACTTAAGTAATTATTCTAAGTAAAAACTTCTTATATGACCGTGCAAAACTAATTCATTCACACCGCGGACAAAAGTCCTCTCACTTCTCAAGTCCTCCGAGTGGCTTCACTCCCTAGGAAAAATGAAGCGATAATTTTTAGGATTCTTTTTATGTTTTGATAAGGATGCTGATGGATAATGCTGATTTTTTGGTAAAAATTGGGAGCATGCGACGGAAAATGACGTGATTTTTAAGCGGGGGGAGTGGGGGGGGGGGTCTAGCCCAGAACCGTACCATCCCGACGTGGAAGCGGGGTGGGGTATTAAATTTCGACCTTCAGGTTAACGTAATTATAAACGGCCAATCTAACAATAACAATAACACGACATGATAAGAGGATTCCCCAATGCATTACTTGCCCCTCTTCTCAGCCTTGGGTCCCCTTGCTCTTGAACTCCTCTTGTTAAAATAATATCGCGCCTGGCCATATCGATGGCGTAAATCTGCAATCACATCTCTCGTTTGCGGTGTCTTAAAATCTCCGCCTCTATGTTATCAGGGCCGGATTTCCCGACTTGCCGCCCCCTTCTCGTTTGTTTTGAAACATCAATGAAAACCATCAAGTGAACGTGCCGGAGGGGGAGGGGAGGGGTACATAAGACGCGTTTAATCGTGTTGGACACATGTTTTGCGAAGGCCCTGTCAACACTACTAGCAAAAGTTCTCGGAACTTGAGCGAAAGTTAAATTCCGTAAAAGTACCACTGTGTGGGCAAGGCCTTACATTTATAAGAATTGAACGAAAAAATTATGAAAGAACAAACATGAATGCGGTTTAGTAATTTTAATTTCCGCCGCCTTGGCCTCGCTGACCGCACTGTGTTTGGCGCAATGCGTGAAGTATTCATGCGGTCTTGCAGGCGCTATGCGTTTCACGTCGACCGCTGCTGACGGCACTGTGTTTAATGCAATACGTGAAGTATGCATGTAGTCTTGCAGGCGCTAATATGTGTAACATGCTGACCGCCGCGCCGCGCCGAGGGCTTCTATTTTTCATCTCAAGTTCTCGTCATTATTGCTCTCTGCGCCGCGCCGCACCGTGCCAGGCCAAATTGCGTGTTTGGTTTCTCTCTAAACTCGAATAATAAAAGGTGCTTTCTCTTGTATCGCCAAAAGACGACAAAAATAGAAATTACTCTACTCTCAGAAAATGAGAGATTTTGTCGCCTTTTCTCGTTTGTATGTTTTTTCTTAATCGGATTTGCTTTTACTTACATTTAAAAAAATTGCAAAATTTGCTGCCCCCGAAATTTGCCGCCATGGGCCGCGGCCCATGTGGCCACCCCCTAAATCCGGCCCTGTATGTTATTTTTTCAAAGGAGAACAAATTGACATCATTTTTTTGAAGTTTGTGCAGAATTCTCTTCGCACAGAGGAGAAAACTCTCCAAAATTTTCCGTTTAAAAAATACAGTATGACGGGAGGTCTGCAACGTCTCAAATCGAGTTATATGTGATTGCCGACTTACACCTTCAATATGCGTAACTTTGCAGGCTAGTAAAGCCAGCGCGCCTTCAATTCTCTGATATGCAATTTGGACATCCGTAGAGCATTAGAGCACGAATAGTTGCATCCAGCCAGGCGCTATAGTCTAAACACATAGCGCAGCGTCCGTGGCGTCGCGTCATCATCAGCGCCTTATATGCCTGGCGCGTGTTGGTTTGAGGAAAATACTCAATAAATGGCGACGCCTCTTTCTCTTTCTGCAATTTTTTCACTGAAATGGAACACAGGGAATTTTCTTCTTTTTATAACAAAGCAATTATGAGAACATTCGTAATTCTTTTTCAGTTCAAAAGGAAACTTACAAAAACTGTGATCATTGTGTCGTATACCTGTTTGGACTTCACTTTGCAATTAGGAACTACAATTTGGGGCTCATTCGTAAAAACACTTATAAACATAGAGTATGTATGTTTTTCCTAAACTTATTGTTAGCCAGAAAATTGTGGCTCCTAGTTGCAAAATGTAGCCCCGTTTTTCTGATTAAAATCGATCACTTCCTGAGTGCTCACCCAATTTCACCCTATCTCTCGATAGTTATTCTTTCACGTCTCTTGAGACTATTTTCTGTAAAACAACTACCAAATAACTTTAAAATAATCATAAATCAACATGATGTCGATACTCGATAACCGAGATTGAAGTGCCTGTCATGCCAATCATGCCATCATGTCATTCATTTTCAGGAGAAAGGAATGATCACCTAAATAAACTCATCGTCTAAACACAATATAGCCAAAGTGCGAAACCACGTGTCTCCGTCTGCGACGTCGCGGACTTCTTACAATGCATCACCTTCTCTTTGAAAAATTACTCGACCAAAATATATTCTTGGAAAATTCCTTGAGTTTTCCACTCTGAAAGTGGAATATTCGGCACAAATTTCAAGCGATTAAGTTACCTTCTTCATCCCCAAAAAAAATAGGGTAGGAGTGGAAATTTTGAAACATCGCAATTGAGATACGTTGGTTTCGCACTTTTGCTATCGATTAGTTGGCCCATCCTATCGCGTGCCTACCCTACCACTAAAAATCCTGGAGGGGTCACCTCGACATGTCATTTTCAAAACACTGTAATATAGTCATTTTTTGACTTATAGAGCTCAAATTTGTCTTGTTTTATAGGTAATTACTTGGACTTTAAGTGTACGCAAACCTCATTTCGATATCTGGTACCGTTCGCCCAAAACAAAAATGCAGTACTTTTGGGACACCCTATGTAGGACAGACTTCAACGTAATCATTACTCTCTTTGTAAGTATAGCTTTGGTTTTCTCGACAGATTTACTGCCAAACTTCATTCATCATACTTTTAGAATCTCTGATAAACTCACCTATCCACGTTTCCTCCTCAGGAGTGAGATGAATGGGGCTGGCTTCATCTTTCAGTTGAGGTAACAGTACGGCCGACTGACCCTCAGTGACGCCACTGAAAACAAACGCCATCATTGCCCCACTGCAAGCAATAAGCTGAAAGTATTGAGAGATTACTCTGCTGGCAAAAATTTTATCGCAATCGTGATCAAATTTATATTTCATAAAATAAAGCCGGTTTACGCCGACGAACAAAATTGCTACTTGAACTGCATTTTGCAATTTGGAACTAAAATATCTGGCTTACAATAAATTTAGAAACGACTCATGTACACCCAAAAATATGCCCTGGTAGTTACATGTTTGAGGACAAAAGGCACGAAGTTCGAGAAAACCCTGTTAAAGTTTGTCAGCCTTAAAAACGATTCATTTCAAACGCTTGAGGCATAATTCATGGGCTAAAAACTTTGATCCATAGTGCTCCTAGGAATAAGTATATGTAAGCTTCTATTATTAAAAATTGAAAATTGATGTTTCATTCCAAATTGGTTGTCTCGCTATGCTGAATGATTTGAGCTTCAACCTTAAGACATAATTTGCCTAACTTCATCGCATATAACAAACAATTTGCAACGTCACAAATGGACTACATTTTGCAATACGAACTACAATGTCCGGCTCATCCATAAAAACATTTATGTGCATAGGAAAACTAATGGTACACACGTTATTTCTAAACTAAAGCCACTAACTGTATATAGTTCTGAATTGCAAAATGTAGTCCGTATCATGGTTTGTACGTGTTTTTTTCTTACTTTCAACATTAACATCAATTTATACAAACGATGGGAGGAATTCGCATAGAATTACCCCATGAACACTTTTTTGCAGTCAGTAAATGATATTGTCACAGCCTGGGCTATATCAGATGTCATGGATTTTTCATGTTTATTTTTTTGCTTTTGAATACCTAGGTGATCAAATTTATAGTTAAAAAACATTACTTGGAACATCGTACCGTCCGTGACCAACAGCGCCAACTGAGACTTTCCTTCCTATCTCCGCTCTCTGCCATGAGGATGCCGAAGTGAGAACACGAAAATTTACAAAACCCGATCGGATAAACTCCCTTAAGGTAAGACACCCATAAGCGTGAGCACTCCGGCGGCGCTAGGCATGGTTGTCCACCTTAATGAGCGACTCTGCTTCAAACAGCATTGCGCGATGGAGCAGATACTTATCAGCAGACTTTTTAAAAATACTCAAGTGTCGTTGCTCACTGAAATGCGCGACCAGAAGTCGGTAAGTGCTCGCGTACACAGCTCGAGATGGAATCCAGCATTCACTAATTAAACATCGACCCCCGGTTCAATTTGTGAACAATGAATCGGTGCGTGTCTCTGACGAATCTTCTGATGTGCATGATGATTGGAATAGCGAGCAGAGCAACTTTGTAAGAATTATTTATCGATGTTATGATGCTGAAATTTCACCAGGATTAGTCTTTAGGCTAAAATGAACGAGGAAGGCGGGTTGAGAAAGGGGTCGAGAAAAAGTGGGGGGAGGAGAATTTTTTCGGGTTGATTTTCTCTCTGAATAATAGGTATTTGAACCGCATTAGGCAGAAAGGAACCAATTCACACCAGCCGTTGCCAAAGAGTCTGTCACACAAATGCCCTTTTTTGTAGGGAAACTGGGGTATTTTGTTCAAATCTGTTCCAAACAAAACCTTTTGATGAGACGGCAATGCAGTGAAACTTTTCGCTTGAGTTCAAAACTCGTTTTGGCAAAACAGTATCACATAGTTTTCATTTTTTTCCTATTAAAAATTACTATTAAATATTTTAAGGTTGTTTTGGTTTATAAAAAAAAAGCAAATTTAATTAATATTTGTTTTCATTTTCTGGGGCCCAAATTCACCAGTTCATGTTACTCGGGGATTAAGAATGTTGTTGACACTATGTCACTAAGTTCTATCAATCAGTTTTGCGTTGAAAATTATAAGCACAAGGCGTCTCAGATCACCTGTGCCAGTTTTTTTTCTTCGATTATTGTAGGTGAGTTATTATGTCCTGGANGGGGGGGGGGGGGGGGGTTGATTTCCAGTCAGGAATGGATCTCAAAGAGAGCTGAGGAACTTCGAAACCATGAAAGTACGATTCCTATGGTCCGTCCCATTTTCACCTTCTCAGTCCCGAACATCATCTGATCTGAAATAACCGAGAAAAAAGCCTATGGCACGCTAAATTGAGGTGTTAAAAACAGTCTTAATCCCCAAGTAAAGTCAACGGATGAAATTATAGAAATGAAAATGCGGGTCGACGCAGGACTCGTTTAAAGTGTTGGTAATTTTGCCAACGTGCGCCCAATATTCAATCTAAAACTTAATTCTATTAATAGAGAGGGAGAGCCCATCCGAACACAATTTTTTTTTTCTCTTGAGAGAAAATATTGTGCTCGGGTGGGATTTTTCTCTCAAGAATGAGATATTAAGTTTCGGACTGAAATTTTGGTGTACGTTGGAAAAATTACTAACACTCTGATGAAATGCCTCATGAAATAAAAATGAAAATATCGATTAAAGTTGTTTTTACCCTAGCGGCTTCAAGATATCAACATATTTTAATTCAATTTCTTAAACGACACTCACGTAGAATAAGGCGGGGTGGACTCTCTTGTGCCAGTATCTCATCAGTCAAAATAGGCAACGCATTCAGATGTAACGGATTCATAATAACCTCCTGATACAACTATTCGAACTCTCTGGACATGCGTGTTGCATATAAAAAAATGGAAGGCGTTCCGGTCACTCTGGTCCATGAAATAATGCACGCATGGGGCGCGCCGTTACAAGTATGTGGCATGATGAAATTCTCTGACAAAAATGAAGGCAGGAGAACAGAGAATAATATTTTTGCACCATTCTCACAACTCACGAATCAGGATATTATATTCCATCGCCACACCTAGTCGTGACAGCAGCAGCGTGTCGCCGCGGGCGCTGCATCATACTTCAGAATTACAGGGTGCCTTCAATTTTTAGGACGCAACACGGATGTCCATAGAGCACGTATAGTTGCATCAAGGCGTTATTACCTATATCATCCTCTTTTGCTCGGATATTAATACTGAAGCGAGGAGAAAAACCGCCGCGCCGCACGAACACTCGGGCGTTGCCAAATTTCCTCCGATCAAATGGGAATTTCCTGGAAAACTTGTCAGCTTTTATTTCTTAATATGTTCTGAGTTTTTTTCTTTCCAATTTTCCTCTCGTCTTTCATCTCTCCTCTCTTTTCGCGACCTTGTTGTGATGTCATCGTTGAATCCTACGAATTATTACAAATTTCAATGTGCGAGGATTCATTATTGAGTCGTGTATTCAATCACTGAAGTTATCAAATTTGATTGAAAGGAACCAGTGCAATTACAGTGTCGTAAGAGAGTTGCTTCTTCATAATTGTCTAAAAAAATCTGCCGGAATAGCAAATAGCTTCAGCTTCCCACCAAAAAATTATTAATTTCGTAGGAAACTGATTTTGTAAATTTAATAAGTACTGTAGGTACATATTTATTAAGTATTTTTAAAAGAGAAGTAGAAGTTGCGTAATTTTAAAAACACTGTAGTCGCGCTGGTCCCTTTTTGGTAAATATGATCCAAGTAGGTATACATCTACATACATCAGTATTTTTCAGTAAAATTACAGATGTTAACACACTTACAATGTTGGTGTGCGCTTCCATGTGATCATCTAAAAATTAGGGTGTCGAAAATTTTGGAAATGTATTTTATCTTGCATATGAAACGCTGATAAAACGTGACAAACATATAATGCAAATTTGAATTCATTTGCTCTTGAGTTTTTTACTTGTACAGTGTGCACCCATTCGTACATTTTAATCACTCGTAAACGGCAAAATCCTTTGCAAAAGGCCGGAACGAATTTCGCGCGATGATTGGGTCAAATTCTTTAGGTATGCAAAAATGTAATAAAACATTCATTGGCCCATTTTTTCAATTCCAGCAACTGCTGACGGCACTTACTTTTTGGATCTGTAAGGGAATGCCTTCAATACTTCGTGTATGCAACTCCGCTAACAACTTCCTCCTCCACTCACCAAAGTCTGTTTACAAAATACACGGATCTAAACAAATGACAACATGACAACAATGTTTTCTAACCTCCAAAGTCCAAAGTTTCTTATAAGTATTCTTGAATAATAGCTGTCAATTCTTTTTTAAACTCAATCCAAGTTTCTCTTCAGTAATTTTAATATTTTCTTCCAGCGTATTGTGAGGTTTCCGCTCTTGTAACTTTTATTGAGAAGTGTCAGTTTGTTGTACCATGGTGAAAGTTACAGTTTGTTTAGGGAGGCTCGAGAATGCTCCAGTTCTCAGTTATCGACGGTAACTGTGAAACATTAACTTATAATCCGTCGCTGAGTATGTAAAGCCTTCCCAACTTCATCATGGATAAGTTAACTGTAATAGCTGGCACTCTTTTTACATTGGCAGACATTTTTGCGATAGTCAGCTTAGCCATGCCAGATTGGATAATCTCAGACGTTGGAGGTAAGTCGGCACTCTACTTCAGTATTTTAATGCTTTGCACTTATAATTGGTATTTTAAACCATGAAAGAAAGTCATAATTACTGGGAATGTTGGCTTATACAAATACGTCTGTTCTGGTTACCACAAAATAAGATGGTTGTACTCAGGTTCGAACAGTACCCATTGAGAAACTTATTCCACTATACTTTGGCTCCAGGTGTTCATGATATCAATTAATACACTTTCATTCCATTCAAGAAAAGCAGGTTTGATGATGTAGGATTCAGAAAATGAGAAGGTCAATTAAGAAAGAAACCAACAACACAAAAACGGCCAATGCTGGCTATTGCCTGACCTTGATCTAAGCTTCTACTGTGTGGTAAATGGTTTTAAGTTAAAGAATCAATTTTGATCCGCAAGGACTAGGATGATTCAGCAATCAAATCTGATGCTAGAGACATCATCCAAATGCCAGTTTTTTTCACAGATTAGTCTAGATCGCTAACATCCAATCTAGCCAATGCTTAGAAAGCGTGAGCACAGATTAGTCCAGATCGCTAACGTTCAATCTAGCCAATGCTTAGAAAGCGTGAGTAAATTTGCTACAGGTTAGGCAACTTTAGAAAATTGATGGCACTACCAATAGCGAAAGAACTTGACAGGATCGAGAGAAATTTCCTCTTGAATCTGATTATAAAGCTTTAATGAAGTATAAATAGTAATGTGTAATAATGGTAATTGATCAAATAAAATTTTATCAAGTACTGTTATGCTAAGTATCCTGTTTCAATATTCTTACAACAGTCGGTAGCAATTAACTGCTCTCATGGGGGGCCTGGCGGGAATTCAAAACTAGGAACCAAAAGTCTCATTTTGCTAGGATTTTGCTTTAATTTTCGGTTTCTAAGGCTTTAAACTTCAAAAATGTGACATATTATAATCTGGCGGTGAAGATCAATTCATCCAGAATAGATGAGAGATAGACATTCCAAATTAAGGGGGAAAGTGCTGCATCTTTTAATCTGGAAATATTGAACCACATAAATTCTACTGAGAAACTAATTCTTGAATTCTTCGGAACGTTTCATCCGACAAAAATCTGAAAAAGAAGTATTCTCCCGCCGAAAATCTGCTGCAAATAGCCAAAATTTCAGTTTTGGTTCCTAGTTTTAAATGCCCATGGATTTGCCCGCCAATGGCGCTCACAAAACTACTCACGCTCTTCTGCCGATGTTAGCGATCTGGACCAATCTGTGTTCTTTTTAAACGTTTTGGCTGCTTGCCTCTCAGATTGTTAAGGTGATTCGTTAAGATCCAGTGACGTGGTTGGACTGGAATACGATATATTGCATCGAATAGGTATAAAATCTCGGTAGATTTTGAAGTTTTAGTGATATATAGGACGACAAATCCTGCGCCTAAGCTCAAAGAATCATTTTCAACCCAAAAATTGGCAAAATTCAGAGAAACAAAAGCAGAATAAGTAATGTAAGGAAAAAAAACCTTGCATTCGATACAGAAATCGATAGCTGTATTGAATGCGATGTTTTTTCCTTCCTCTATTCTGCTTTTGTTTCTCTGAATTTTGCCAATTTTTGGGTTTAGAATGTTTAGCCTCATGCGCAGGGGCTATTGTCTTTTTTTTTGCCAAAAATTAAAAATATGCTAAGATTTTTTACCTAATCTATGCGATCTATGCATGCCAGTTGGTCCACGTCACTTGAGCTTGACGAATCTTCTCAACCAAAACTTGTACTAGTTAAGTTATTTTAAACCGTAAAGTGCAGTAAACTGTTTTATGGATCTGTGTGAATGGGGGTTTCATTGCCCTCCATCAATTCTTGACCGCTATTGGATAACAGCAAGACAGTCGCTCCCTAACAGGAAGTAACCAATTGCCAACTTATCTGAAATGAGTTCTATCGGGGAAATATCACAGTCTCAGAGGCATTATGCATGGCTTTTTTACCAAAACTTATCAAAAATATTTGTAATGTTTTCATTGTGCTCTTATGGTGGATTTTGCCTTGAAAATTAATATAAATTAATATAATTGAATGTGATTTCAGGAGAAACACGCCTAGGTCTTCTCTGGTCATGTATGACAGTCTACAATCGACCTCAAATATGCTTTACACCAACATTGCAGCCCGAATGGCTCCTTGCTTTGATCTGCATTTTCCTTGGCTGTATTTGTATCACGACAACAATAATCTTGCTCACATCATCATATTGGGACAGAAATGTTGTACCGTATGCTAGATGGGTAGGATTCACTGCGTGTAAGTATTTTTTTTCATTAATCAACCTATTTATTAAGAGAATTTGTGCTTTTTTTCTGGCTGGCTTTTCTAGTTCAATTCTCCAGGCTTTTGTATATTTTAAATATTTTATACCAATGTGTTTTTTTTTGTATTTTGACGGTGAAACTACCAGACCAAGTATCTTGGTTTGCGACTTTGCAGACTTTCTGTCATACTTCATTTTTTCAATGTGAAACTACTTAACGTCAATTCTCACAAGCTTCCGTGAGTTTTCCTCTTACTGCAATGAAAAATCTGAGGCAACTTCAAGGAATGATATTGATTTATTCTCCTTCAGAGAAATAAAATGGAGGCAGAAATTTTTAAATACCACAAACAACATACAAGGTCTGGTAGTTTCAACGCAGGGTGTCTACAGGTCTGGAAAACCAGGAAAACCAGGAAAAATCAGAGAATTTGATCACTGTCTGGAAAACCGGGAAAAGTCAGGGAATTCGATCGAAAACCGGTGAAAGTCAGGGAATTTTTGCAGTTCGAACATTTCGCGGCTATTTTTGCTCGTCACTGCCGAATTGGCCGAGTAGCGCCCTCGCGTGGCTGATAATGTAAACTGCTCTGTTCAACCAGTTTGCAACACGGCCGCTAGGTTCACTAATGTGTGTTCGCTAACTTTAAAGATCGAATCGATCTGCCCTATTTAATTTATCTACTTAATTCTTGCCAAATGGCAAGATAGACTAAATAGACTTGAATGAAGTTAACTTGCTAACAGCAGAAAATTACAGTAAATAATGATAGGAAACTAAGTGCCCCAGTTTTGAGCAGATGGTTAATCAATTTTTTCAATAAGTTAGGAAATTTAATGAAAGTGCTAGAATTTTAGTTTTTCTTTAACTGAGTAAAGAAATATTTAATGTCAACTGCATTTTGCATGAAATTTTTCTGGTTCTTAAATCAACATGTTCACAACTGGTGCATCCACATTGTAGAAATATTATTGGTGGATTATATTCTAACAAGCCAACGCTTGTTGAGTATAAGACAAATTCAATATCAACAATAGGTTCTGGAATCCACTGAATTAATTGACCTTGAAAAAAAAAATCCCGAATCAAGCAAATTTATCTAAAATCGAGAAGAGACTCGTATCCTCTTGATTATAGAAAATCTACCTGAGTTAGGCACATTTACAAATCTTGTTTTATATTTTAAGAAAAAGAGACTTGTATTTTCAGGGCACTAAGTAATATGCCAATATTTATGAAACCACCAGGGTGAACTATAGTTTGAATTTTCAAAAGTACACGGGGCAATATGTCACAAAGAGAGCGTAATAGAGCTTAAAAATTAAATTTAGAAGGTGAATTTTAGTCTGAGTTTACCATTTTGGAATTAGCTTTATTTTGAGTATTTAGGATCTCTCACCTTTCAAAAGTATTACTCAACTCCTTCCAACGCCATGGTAATTCAGAATATGACTTTACGGGGTCATTCCTAAGGATAGTTTTTTTAAATATTTTCTACCTAGTTCATCGTATGGCTAAACCCAAAAAGTCGGGGAATTTTGTCATTTTTTGTAATGGAAAACCTGCAATTGTCAGGGAATTTCATTTTGAAAATCTTGTAGACACCCTGTGAAAACATAAATTTAAAACAAGGAGAAGAGCGCAGAACTGTTGAGGTAGGTCGTGAGGTCAATCTTTCCATCGTTCTGGTGCGCTCGACTCCAAGAGGTACGACAATCCCGGTCACGAAACTGTCAGTTTAAAAAACGCCGTCAAGTGCGGCGTGATACCTCCCGCATTCCGGAGAGTACGTATAGTTGTATCATTGCGCCTTACAAATTTGATAGACGGAAATGATTATATTGAAGTAGCCTCCACGCCTGCGGTGACCGCTTTCCCTTGATATTTTTTCATAGTTTTGACCGCATAGTTATACTGTGTTTCAGTTAGGATTTCAATTAGCGATCCGGCAGTTTTTATAGGATGATTGAAAGAAATAAGCGGGTAGAAATAAAAGGTTTCTGGGATTTCAAATCAACGATTGAATACAGAAAATCCAGAAAAAAGGATTTTAAAGCTGAAATGAAACGAACTCACTGGCTGGGCGTTTTGGCAAAATTACTCGCTCATTCCCAGCAGGAGAAAAAGCTGAAAACAAAAATTTAAAACAAGCAGATGAGCGCAGAACTGTTGAATTAGGTCGTAACGTCAATCTTTCCATCGATCTCAGGCGGCACGACAATCCCGGTCACGAAACTGTCAGTTTAAAAAACGCCTTCAAGTGCGGCGTGATACCTCCCGCATTCCGGAGAGTACGTATAGTTGTATCATTACGCCTTACAAATGTGATAGACGGAAATGATTACATTGAAGTAGCCTCCACGCCTGCGGTGACCGCTTTCCCTTGATATTTTCTCATAGTTTTAACCGCATAGTTATACTGTGTTTCAGTTAGGATTTCAATTAGCGATCCGGCAGTTTTTATAGGATGACTGAAAGAAATAAGCGGGTAGAAATAAAAGGTTTGTGGGATTTCAAATCAACGATTGAATACAGAAAATCCAGAAAAAAGGACTTTAAAGCTGAAATGAAACGAACTCACTGGCTGGGCGTTTTGGCAAAATTACTCGCTCATTCCCAGCAGGAGAAAAAGCTGAATACAGGGTGTCTGCAGGTCTGGAAAACCGGGAAAAATAAGGGAATTTGATCACTGTTTGGAAAACCGGGAAAAGTCAGGGAATTCGATCGAAAACCGGTGAAAGTCAGGGAATTTTTGCAGTTCGAACATTTCGCGGCTATTTTTGCTCGTCACCGCCAAATTCGCCGAGTAGCGCGCTTGCGTGGCTGATAATGTAAACTGCTCTGTTCAACCAGTTTGCAACACGGCCGCTAGGTTCACTAATGTGTGTTCGCTAACTTTAAAGATCGAATCGATCTGCCCTATTTAATTTATCTACTTAATTCATGCCAAATGGCAAGATAGACTAAATAGACTTGAATGAAGTGAACTTGCTAACATCAGAAAATTACAGTAAATAATGATAGGAAACTAAGTGCCCCAGTTTTGAGCAGATGGTTAATCAATTTTTTCAATAAGTTAGGAAATTTAATGAAAGTGCTAGAATTTTAGTTTTTCTTTAACTGAGTAAAGAAATATTTAATGTCATCTGCATTTTGCATGAAATTTTTCTGGTTCTTAAATCAACATGTTCACAACAAAAAATCCCGAATCAAGCAAATTTATCTAAAATCGAGAAGAGACTCGTACTGCAATTCGACATTTTTTACTCTTGGTCAAATGCCCAATTATTTAGAAAAATGATTGATTTAATGATGTAATGCACTGTTTGCCTCACTTTTTAAAGTTTGAGTAAGAGGAAGGTCAGTGTTCTCGAAAAAAGCCTAAGCCTCGGGTTTGCTACGATCCTGGAGTTACAAAATAGGGCATTTCCTTACTCCTGGGCTTGCCAACATAGCTTGTCGTTCAGTAATGTCAGTGTCTTACTCAACTTACTGTGCACATCTCATGCGCTAAATATGACTCCACGGAAACATCCATGTATCAGGTTTATGAGCTGAACACAGCTTAAAACACATTGATGACAAAAGAATGTGTTAAAACCTATTGCTTGATGGATACTGTTCAGTTTTCTTAAAGTTTAGGACAATCTGCAATCCTAAATCCAATGATATTCTCATTTGCTCAAGAAGTTTGCAAAGCGGATCATTTTTAGCCCCTGCTGCCCCTTTTTTTCTTCTTATGTACTCGTTTTCTTTTTTTCCCCCTCTAATTATGACTTTTAAATTGTAAGAAAATTTACCTTATATTTTCAAAGGAGAATATAAAACGAAGACTCATCACCATCTGCTACATAATTGAAAAAATGGTGCCTTTCGATGATACCCTGGGAAAAAATACTTTTACAAAATCTAAACATAAAGTGATCAAAATTTCGTTTTTTAAGTCTACTGAGTTGTTCATTTTCATCTTACAAATCATCCTGTAGGTGACCATATGTGTATGGTTTTCATACCAACTCTTAGACTGTAGGAGTTAGTACAGAGATGATTATGAAGCTCTAATTAAAGTCTGATTCTTTTAGGTTTACCGCAGTTCTGAGCCTGTGCTAACATCTCACATTCGTTGAAAACCCTTTAATAGATTTATATTACTTACAAGCAAAGAAACTGCTTTTATAGAGCATTTTGATACCCTGTAGCACTTGATTGTCAAACATTCATTTTATGTTCTCACTATTTTTCCTCTTTCTTCCAGTGGTGTTATTCTGCCTGGCAGCTGTGATTTTTCCCATGGGATTCCACATAGATGAAATTGGCGGTCAGCCATATCAGTTACCTAACAGTCATCAAGTGGGAATATCGTACATCCTCTTTGTCCTTTCCCTTTGGATAATTGTGATATCAGAGTTATTTGCAGGCAAAGTATGTTTACCTCACTTCTGAGCTCCACTCTTGAATGCCTTTAAGTAGGCCATTGTTAAAAGCGCTTGCAATTCAAAATTTTCATAAATTTTTTCATACAACCTGTGATCTCCTTTGTAAAAAGGTCAATGAATATCTTAGCTAGAAACTTATGACATTCCATGAAATCTTTTTGGAAGTATGCTTTCCTGCTGGTTTGCCTCGAGGTACATTTTGTTAGGTTTTAATTGCAAACAGTGTCCAAAAATAAGCGGAAGAAATAAAAATTCACTCCCTCTAACTAGCTACAGTCCACTGAATTCAACTGCGTGTGCATGTTACCGTATAAGAGTGAGTAAAGAGTGCAAAGTTGAGGACAATGTATTTTCGTTTCATAGTCCTCCTCATTGAGTTAGCATAGATCTGACCTTTCAATTTCGTAATTTGAGTTCCTCATGTTGACATTGTTATTTGTAAATTGTGCTGTTATTTAAATTATAAGTATATCGAAAACGAAATCATTGTTTATAGTTCATTGCCATCGTTGTAAATAATGTATACATGTAAATATTTTTAAGTGGGAACTGTTCTTTCTCTCTGGTTTTAGTGGTCAGACAGAGGTGTGTTATATATTTTGTTTTCTTTCATAAACACCTTGTATGATGGGCAAGTACTGTAAATAGCCAAGTCCCTATTGATCAAAACTAAAAAAAAATTATATGACCTTTTGTAATCAATTACTTGTTTTAAATATTTACATGAACCTCCTCTCCTTCAGAAGACTCGTTGTTAGGACGAAGTTTGACGACAAATTTCACGTTAGACAGGTCATCTTTCTTCAGGAAGAATATCACAAGCTCCATTTGAGTTTAGATACTAGATTGACAGACTTTAAAATTTAACACTTTCACAAACATCTTAAGGGTTAATCTGAATGACGAAGGGAATATCTAGTAAAATTTTGAAGTGATTCTATTCTTCAGTTCTTTTCTAAAAAAAAATAAAAATTGCCAAAATTTGAGAAGTTTGGTAACACACTGTTACCGCCCGATTATTGAAAATACGTCAGCCTGACAAGAGAAGACATCGCCCTATCCTAACCATGAAATATACCGCAATTCTATGTCTTATTGGGCTGCTTTAAACTTTAAATAATCAGCCATATATTCAGATATATTCTGTCCAGAGAAGGACAACTGAGTATATCTTGGATGTCTACAATTCAGTAAAAAAGATGGAAAACTCACCCAAAAAAATTGTATTTCAAAAATAAAAATCCAACTTAGAGCATGAAGTAATTTTATTACGGTAGATACATAAAAAAAAAGATAACAGAATAATTGAATAACAAAAACAAAACTTTCCAAAAACAGTTCAAAAAAATAAGATGATTACAATGAATTAAAAATGAAAGGAAAAACAATTGAAGCAAAAAAAGGTTAAAGTGAAACACTTATTAAGTATTTGAGGGACAAAACCAACATAGATACAAGGAGCTCCATTTTTCTTTAATGCTGATATTTACTTTAAAAAGAACAACAAAATGAGTCAAGTTTAGCGTTCCTGAAACTGACACAGCCATTTAAAAAATCACATGTAAAAATCTGTAACGTTAAGCTTGGAAAAATATTTCATCTTAACTTTTCAATGAATCTATTGAAAGCCTTATCTTTACTGGCTTCAGCTCTTGAAAGGTTAAAATACATGTCGATTTCAAAAAAAATTTAAATAAAAATTGTAGGAGCCCTCTAGGCTGGCCCATGAAGAAACTCCGGGAGTTAGATTATGTAATGAATGAGTAGGTAAATTAATAAATAAATGAAATGATAAATAGTCCTACTGAACTGAATTTGTTCGAGGCTCAAAAAATATCAAAGGACAATATCCTCTTACAGGGAAAGTAAAACGAAACAGCTAACCATTCAGCCCAGTTTAAGATCTGACTGGAATACTCAAAAACATTGGGAGAAAAAGATTTACGGTATTTTTTTTTTTTTTTATATATATTCATTAATAGATATTAAGAAGAGTATGGTGGAATAACTTATATTTAATTAAGAGAAGCATCATTTTTAAAATACAAAAGATTATGGAAATGTAAAAACCGATGCATTAAAAGGCTTCGGAAACACAATTAGGTACCTAAATGCAACCCTTCAACATGCCATTGGAATCTTCGATTATGTACAACAAAGAGGAAACGAGTTGAACACTTTTTTGAGAGGACATTAGTTTCACAGCTTGCATAGTCAGTTGATAGCGTTCTGTGGCCAACTGTACTTTACTGGCAGTACAGAGGAACTGTAGGAATAATCATACAGTTTCGATTTGACGAATTCTTCCTTATCTTCAGGCTCTGGGTATGTGGCAGCAATTCCTGAAAAAGCGTAAGGATTGAAGTTATTAATACAGAAACTACTTGAGCGTGCGGTAGATTAAATTAAACATCTATCGTGTTTAATTACTTATAGATGCATGAAAAAAACATGTGGTAGAAAAGTCAGATCTTTCAAAATTTTGAAAATATACAGCTCTACTTTTTGATAATCTTGTTTGAAGCTGAACTTGTAAGTCTCAAATTCCTGCGGAAGCCATTAACTTGAGGACCTTTTAGCTTGACCTAAACTCAGTGGCTCAAAAGCTTTCCTGCCTTTGGCTCTTCAGCACCAAGCAAATCAAAAAGTTTATCATCGTAAGCCATTAAGACATCATGGAAGTGAGCAGGAGTAAAAATTAGTTTTTGCAAAATGATTTATCTTGCAAAATTAAACAAAATGTATTGTAGGTATGAGTTAATTTTAAAGTAATTTCTTTAGCTACTCATCGATAGTTATTAACACTTAAAATGCATGTTACAGGGAGACAGGTGTAGCGATATGGACTAAAGAATTCCCAAAGAAAAAAAAAGTCTAAACTGAGGCAAATTTCTGATGAATTGTATTATGGCATTTTCCAAGCAAACTCAACTTTCAATGTGAAGGAATAGTGGAACTTTCAATTTCTGAAGACAAAACAAAAAAACTTGTAGTGATTGATTTCGTTGAACTTTCCATGAGTGCAGGTCTATTGTCTAAACTTTTGACAATCAATTTCAGTAAATGCAGACGGCTTTCATGGGTAATATTACATCTCTCTGATCAGGCACAATGCAACACTTAGGAAATTTGAAAAGGAATGCTTCCAACGATCGGCTAAAAAAGGATTGCCAGGTCAATATATCAACAAGCCTTTGAGCTGATTCATTACGAGACAGAAAAGAAGAAAAAAAAACAAATTATTCATGCACATGCAACTTAATGGTATGAATTATGAAATGGCCAGAGGAATGGCCACAGAAAATATCATGCAACAGTGTTATGAGGTGCAGGGTCACTCTGTTGACATCAGGATAGATGATCTTCGGATAATTGAATGGTTTTAAAGCAGAAAGATTTTACTGTAAGATGTAGTCGGTATGCAACTTTATCCATCCCTTTCAGACCTTTTTAGGATCTGCTTTGTAGAACCCTATCTATTGTTGAGATTTCAAGTCATGGCTGAATTAACAAAAGCATGCAATGTTCAGCCCGAAAGAGAAAATAGGATGGTGAACAAAAATTATAATTAAAACTGCATTACTATACTCTATGAAAATTGTGAAACAAAGAGTGAATAACCATTAAAAAAAAAAAAAAAAAAGTTGAAAAGCGAACGCTTTCAGTAATACTTCTAGATACATTATATATACAATATACAATACAGAATGAAAACCTATAACTTTTCATTAAATGACATATTCTGGAAAAGAAACCTCAACTACCAGAGCAAAATTTCCAAAAGAGAAACATAAACTTACAAGTTATGAGTCTAAATCATTAAATGTTTTCGGGTTTTGATGCCTAACTGTCAATCCCATCAAAAGCAGATACATCAAATTTCAGCTCCAATATTTTTTAATTGCTGACAAAATAAGAGTGACTCTTATTAAGAAAAGAGAAAAGGAAAGAGGAGGCACAAAAAATTTGTGTGTCTCCTATTTCACTGCTTTTGACAAAATAGTGTTACCAAACTTCTAAAATTGAATTACTTTTTGGGTGTCACTTTTTCAAAGCCTCAGGCTGTTGTAATGGCAAACGATTCAAAAAGTTCTTTTCAAACTTTTAAGTCAATAGAACAAAATGTGTTTTTTTTTAGAAAACGAGAGGTTTTTCCAGAACAAGTGAGAACAACCGATGAAGTTCGATCCAAACCACACGCAATAAATAATAATAAAAAAAAAGTTACAGCAAGGTGAATACTACAGTTAAACACATTAAAACACACAGGAAAAAAAAGGAGATACAAAGAAAATACAGAACAACTAATTACCACATAGATAAGCAGATGACTATGTTCTACGATTGACTCTAACTAATATGAAAAAGATGATCATCCATTTCCTGGATGTACTTCTACCAGTGATGTGACGTTTTGACAAGGACACAGATCATCCAAACATGATAAAGCATTTGTGCAAAAATAATTCACAGGAAGTCCCATTACTTTCCTAGAATACTTTTATTTTCAGAGAAAAGATATCTGAGGAAAGGTAGAGAGCTAGGGTGTCCCTTATTTTTTTAAATTTGCGAATTTCAAGTTTTTTTTAATTTTTTATCAAAAAAGCAGGTGTGTTTTCACATCATATAGAAACTTTTGAGAGGTTGACCAACGTGAAATTCGCAAATTTAAAAAATAAGGGACACCCTATAGAGAGCTCCCTTGTTGGCAAAAATACACGCACAATTTCTACAGTGCAAACCAAACAATAGAAAGCAGGGACCTGCATTTTATCACCTTGTAAAACCTTGACTTTAAAGCTTTGGCCAGTCATAGGTTTTAGGAACAGCAGACGAATAATGGTAATCATAAAGTTGAGCTTTGATGAAACTTTCTAAGTCCGAAGGTTGAGGATACGTTGAGGCCCAGCCTGTTGAAAATCATTTATCATGAATACTCCACAAGAATACATTAGAAAATTAATGAAAGGTGATTAAAGCCCATGTTCCTTCCAATTCTAGCACAGCAAAGTAATGTTACGATGACATTTCTGCAACCTTGCAAAGAATTGTGGAAATACGACCAGCAATTTTGCAGCAAGAATTGCTATTGCACCTTGTGATAATTTATGCGTATTAAGTTGGCGGCTACACTAAAAAATGGTTTCAGCAAGACGATGTGCAAATGAAACCAGTGGCCTGATTATTGGATCTGCTTATATGTCGATACGACAATATAAGATACAGCCCTATCTTAACCATGCAATAAATAGTATTTCGATGGCTTATCATCCTGCTGTAAACTTTCAATAATCCACCTACTGGTCTCTAAAATCCGAATGACAAAGAGTAGATAAATCATTCTCAAGTTCTCTTGCCCCAATCACGGTGTGTGTTTAAAAACTCCAGCTCTCCTGAGTTGATATATGTAACTCAGCAGATCAAAATTAGATTGAAAACTTCAGAATAAGCAGGATGCACGGACATTAACACAGGAACGAATTTCTTGTGAACAAGACTGATTGATGTTTGAGTCATTTCAAAAGTAAGATTCTCTACTTTTTATTTCCTTGAATTGGGAGGGACTAAACATTTTATAAAAGCAGTTTTTTTTTTTTTTTTTTTTTTTTTAAAAAAAAAAAAAAAAAAAAAAGTATATCCACATGCAAGGACATTGATCACAAAAAAATACAGGACTTTGATTCACAAAGAAAACTCTTTAAAGAGAGCAATTTTGGTCTAAAAATTGTAAATTTGTTGGGTCAAATAATTGTATGGGAGTTTCTACCAAAAAATGCTCTTAGGTATTTTGAAGATTGAATTACAAGAAACGGGGTACATATTTATGCCAGTAGATGGGCGAAGGGCATAAAGGTGCATTTTAATGAAAGAATTTTAAACCCTGAACAAGGGATATTAAAACTTGTCTTTAATTTAAGGCTAATTTGAGAGCTCAAAGTAAGAATTGTTTAATCTTTCTTGCTTGCGCAATAAGGAAGGAACCTTATTTTCCAAATGACTCCTATTTAAACATAAAACAAACAAAAAAAAAACTATTCTGACACACGACACAATTATTTATCCCCCACACTTAAATCCTGGAAAAAAATTTAAAACAACGAACAACAATAATTATTTCAGTGTAAGGATTTGAAGCGTTAGAAAAGCTGGTTCAAAAAAAGAATCTTCTTTTCAAGACATTATTTTGGCATAAGCCCTTGGCAAATTTTACCAAACCTATGCATGTATAACATGCGAGTTTTTGGCTCTTTATAATGGTATTTATTTTTAAATTATATGCAATACATGCAGTTAGGTCAGATATTGATCAGTAAAACTTGAGAAGCCTAAAATGCAAGAGAGAATGAAATGGGATATATTTCGATATATAGTTGGAGCGCACAAGATTCCAAGTCATAGTGATTCTATTGTTTCATCACTTCCAGTCAATAATTCTTTCCTCCGTCTCTGGAGTCAACTTATAGCAAATTAAAAAAATGCATAAAGACCAGTTGGAAAACATAATTTCAAGAAGTTTTTCTTAACTTGGTGGCTTAATTTTTTTAAAAGAAAAGCCGACATGACTTTCACCTATGCAATAATTTTAGATTTATCAGTATAGTTTCTTCCCTACGATTTTTTCACTATATTCTGGACGCAGTGAGAAGATTATTCTAATAAGACTCTGTTCAATGAACCTATTATTTTCTTAAAAGCAGAATACCCAGTCCCAATATTTTAAAACGTCTGACTGATAACTCATGCATAAAAATAATGAAAGAGTGGTTGTACCTTTCTCATAAGCAAAGTCAGCGATCCTTACAGCAATTTTCAATGAACACGATTGAATGGTCTCTAGCGGAGGGTACAGGCTTCCAATTTCAAGGTCATGATCTGTTACTAAAGCAGCAAGACACTGAAATGAAAAATTTATGGTTGAATCAATAAACCTCTTAGTTAGGCAAATTCGCCCCCCTCTCTTTCTTCTTTTATAAAAAACATTAAAATAATTTTGGATCTAGATACTGGAAAGTTACACACTTGAGTTTAAGGAAAGTATCCGAATAAAAATTTAACAGAAATCTATCAAAAGATGGATTTCATTAGTATTAGGATTAGACGAGTTTGGATATATTTCTGATAAGTAATTTGAAATGACTTAAGGACGTGACTTCGTTCCATCAAAGAATTACCAGATGTAAATATACTAAGAAGAGCTTCCTAAGATTTTCTGCGAGTTGAGCAAAAAAGGAAGAGAAATCCAGTATGTCTCTAGGCTGAGGAAGGATCTTAAAGGATTACTGAAAAAACTGTGACATGAAAACTGAAGATTTCTTAAAACTGATGATAATTAAAATCAGTAATACCTGAGCAGCAATGAGGAAGATTTCATCAGAAATGTGTCTAATTCCAGCGCAAATTGTACCAAGCGCTACACCAGGGAAAATGTATGAGTTATTTCCTTGTCCTGGGACAAACTTTTGACCTTTGTATGTGACAGGGTCAAATGGTGATCCACTAGCAAAGACGGCTTTGCCCTGTAATGAGTGATAATAAGTTTAAGCCGTTGATGCCAAACAATCATTTCAACATGGTTTACTTCAAGGCAGTTAAGAGTAAATGTGCTGAGGTGTGCTACAAGGGCTACTGCGGTTTTGAGGGGTATAATAACTTTTTGACTGAAAGACAGTCATAATGATTAGATGAGGCACCACAATTCGTTCCAATTGGACTACATTTTGCAATGAGGGAGTACAATTTCTGACTTAGTATAAAAACAATAAAGGTACCATTATTTTCTCAATGCACGTACATGTTTTAACGGATAAGCCAGAAATGGTAGTTTCTGATTGCAAAATGTAGTCAAATTTTGCCTTATCATGCGAAAACAGCATTGAGAATTCTTATCAGCTCATGAAAATTTTACACAAAACTTCTACACTTTATTTTGTACACTTGCGTGGAGAGGATATTTGATTCTGTTGCTGAGTACTAATATTTATCATTTTGTCCGAAACTACATATTTCTTACACCATTAATGCAGATACGTGGCAGAAAGTTATACACATGATTATTTCCTTAACTTCCTTTTCACTTTTACCATTGTTTTTAATAATAATTTGTAAATTTTGGTAAAAATTATTGATTTTCATCATTAAAAACAAAACTAAATGAAAAATATCTCACATCAGTATATGTGTATGCTTGTTCAGCGGTGCACTCAGCTTTACTGGTTGGATTACTGAGAGCAAAAATAACTGGACGCTTATTGAAGGTTCCCATGTCCTTCAAAATTTCAGGGGTGAAAGCACCACCAATTGCTGCGGCACCTATGAGGACAAAAACAGCGTTGTTAGATCTTTATGAATTATTCGGGCTTAAGTTGTCTTAAGCCAGACAAACAGTTGCCCAGAATTGCTTTATCACAAATCAAGCATAGGCGGCCTATTCTCTTTAATTACTCCAGTAAAAAATTACAAACATTCTTCCATAATTTTAGCGACATTTATTAAAAGGTTTTTTTTTATGTTTCTTTTTTATTGTAAACTTACAATTGAACAAATTTACAGAGACATTTACAGACTGCCTTAGTCTTTAAAAATTTTTTTTTATCATGAAGTAATCAATTACAAATATTGGTTTCACTGAGATTTTTGAGTGCTAAAAGGTTTTACTAGGAATAATTAAATGTTTTACAATCCGATTGAAATTGAGAAAAAACTTGATGGATACACGTGAAATTTAGAAAAATTGAGAAAATCTCATTAAAATATGAGATCTTCCTATTTGTTAGTGTGTATCAAATAAGCCAGGAACAATGTTTCTGTCATAAGATTATTTCCCCACCTTACATTTATTGCACGCAAACTTTAGTCCCTTGCAATGGAAGACAGACCAATGTATTTAAAAATTCTAAAATACGCAATTTTATACATCAAACTAGAAATTATAGAAAACTTACCAATGATCACAGATGGTTTAATTTTTTTTACAACCTCTCCTAAGGTCTTGACAGGAGGATGATTCTTGGCATAACGCGTCTTGTGTCCAGTGACACCTCCTTCTGGTCGATCTTTAACAATCAAACCCTTGGAGTCTACCAGCCAAATCTTATCACGAGCATCTTGTACAGAGGTGCCTTCTTTTTGCATGGCCATCACACACAATTCTGCAATTCCTAATGAGGCCTGTTGATGAAGAAAAAAATAATTATGACACGAAAACTTGAGAGAGGAAGGAAAATAAAAACAATAACCTCAAATTGAGATCATATCTATGTACCTCCTGCATATAGATTTGATTGTACCTACGATTGTAAGCGCATTAATTGTCTTCGTTAATTCTTTGAGAGTTCTATTCTGCTGAAAGGAGAGGATTTTCTTCCGCAGTAATTTCGCAGTTACCCATCAACTGGTGAGAAGTCTCAGAGTATACAAGCTTTGGCTTGCTTCAATAGGTCCCAGCAGTTCCTGTTTATCAATTGAATAGCAGAAAGATACTCTGGTGATATAGATATTCCATCTCAGTGGCCAAAGAACAAAACAATGTATCTACATTGCAATGATTCAATATTTATACTCCTATTTAATTTTTTTGCCGAAAAACAAGCCAACTTTAGAGCTTGACATGTACCTATCAAAAGATTCTGCATGCAGAAAGAAAAAAAAACAGAGAAGTTTTCAAGAAATTATGTTGACTAATTTTCCAAAGAAAAAATACAAGAAGTATGACAAGAAGTCTACAATGTCAAAAACTACAAACAGAGATACATAGTTCCGGACTTTGGCCATCAATTGTTCTTCCTCTTTACTACTAGACTCAGAGAATTGGGAAAAACTTCTCAAATTTGTTGGGTATAAACCTTGGATTTGAAGATATACTTCAACCTATGGACAGCTTTGAAATTTTGAAAAACCGTGACTAAATTCTATCAATATTGATGAGAAAACACTACTGACAATAATACTGATGACAAAAGCATGTCAGTAAGAAAAAAACGTGAGTGCAATGTGATAACTTTCTGTTGATACATTTTTAATAAATGATGGACTAAAAATTACTTACTTCTCCAGCTCCTTGGAAAAGAATAACATTATCCGAAAGCCTAGTTTTCGTGATCCTTAGAGATGCTAGTAAACCAGCAACTGCTACTGATGCTGTTCCTTGAATATCATCATTAAATGTACAATATTTATCACGGTATTTGTCTAAGAATCTGAAGGCGTTGTGATTTCCAAAATCTTCGAACTGAAACAAAGTGATCAAACCAATCATATTGAAAAATGATTCACATGTGAGTTAAGACGGTATGAAGGTTGCAGAACACAGTAAATAAAACGGAATGACAAGATCGTCTTTTAAAATAGGACATTGTCTGCAACAGAAAACTAAGGGATCAGGTTAATGAATACCATAAACGCTAGCGGTTCATATGCATCTTTAGCCAAAGAGGCACTGAGAAATTTGAAGAAGAAAACGGAAAGAAAATTCGTCAAACAATTTTTTATTTAAGGTGCACAAAAGATAGGCAGATCCAGAGGGGCATAGAAGGCGTATGACCCCCCTGCCATCCCCCCTTTCGAAGTGTCTGGATCTCCCTATAGCACAAAAAATTCCTGATTTCAAAACTGTAGCTTATAACCAAATTCCCCACATATTGAGTAGGTGCAGATACTATGTAGAATTTACTAACTGTGATAAATGACAAATTCAAATGATTTGAGAAAAAAATAACAAATTTTTCCAAAGTTACACCATCTGAGTAAATCATTTTTAAAAAAGCGGCAGCATCACTGAAAATGCCTCTTAATTGTGCAATTATTAGGAGAAACAAAAGGAAACTCACCTGGATGAGACAATTCTGTCCGTATCTCTTGACAGCAGCCTGCATAAATTCATCGATGAAGTCATCGTATTCCTGTCCAGTTACTCGCTTGTGCCTAAGACCAATGTAGAGAGGGTCATCAAGCAGCTGTTGAGTATTCGTACCGACGTCCAGTGTGATGGGCAGACACTGTGATGGTTTGATGTTGGCTAAGGCAGTGTACAGCGCCAGTTTACCTACTGGGATTCCCATACCGTAGGCACCCAGATCACCAAGTCCCAAAATACGTTCTCCATCTGTTACCACTATTGCTCTCACATCGTTTTCTGGCCTGGAGAGAAAAAAAAATATTAAACAGTTTAGACCAAATCAAAAAATTAATGGACTTAAGTGGATAAAAAGGAACGGGAGGTTATATGACTTCACGATCCAACCCTGAAAAATGCACTTGTTGGGTCACAATATTTAACTTTTATGTAGACGGATGTGACTCTTCCCCCTCACCATCCCTGACAACTAAATAAAATGACTCAAACCACACCAACTGATTTACACTACAACTTTTTTAGTTTGACAACAGCTTCTACAGGGTGTCTGGAAAGACCCTGACCCACCCGCTAACTTTTAATCCAACCAAGTTAGAGATTTAGAGATTTGGAATAGGTCAGTTCTCCCGAGAAAATACAGAAAAAACTCCTCGAGAAAAAGGCGATCACTTATAATAATTTAAAGGTTTGCGTTTGGCGGGCAATCGACCCACATCAAATTGCGAATGCGGCAATGCTGCCGAAGCGCGTTGAGGACTCTTTAATATTACATTGCTTTAGTGTAGGATACAGATAGGGAAAAGTATTGAATCAAACCAGCACCATTTTTGATACTTGGGGTGTGACAACTTGGATTGCATTTTGCAAAAAGGAACCACTGGCATTGCAATGTTGCTAAGATTGTGCAACTTCTTTTTGTCTTGGAGGAAAACCCTGATTATCCATTAATAGTTTCTATTTTACTTGCTAGAAACTGTAAATTTAAGACAAAAATTACCATCTAAATTTCATAGTTTTTCACGATTTCCGCAATTTTATTGCAAAAGATGAAGTTGCACAATCTTAGCATCATTGCAATACTAGTGGTTCCTTTTTGCAAAATGCAATCCACTTAAGAGTATCATAGAGCTAGAGTACAAATGGACCACATTTTGCAATAAGGAACCACTATTTCTGGCTCATGTTAGAAAGAGCGTACATGAGCCATTGGTTTCCCTATGCAGGAAGGTGCTTTTGTGGAAGAGCTGGAGATAGTGGTTCCTTATTGCAAAATGTAATACAAATGATCTTGAAAAAGGAAAATTTGAAAAATGAATTTATGACTTGGGTTTGATGAGATTTGGAATAGTGATGCGAATTTCGAGGGTGTGAAAGACAAGGATGTTACCAGTTACGAAGGATTTCGTAGACGTGGCCTTTATCGTGGATGGTGATGAAGAGACCCCGCGGTTTGCGGTAGATGAGACCGTATTTCTGGCAGGCAAGTCCCACAGTGGGAGTATACACTATCGGCATCATCTGCTCCACATTTTCCGACAGGAATCGGTAGAAAAGCCGCTCGTTTCGGTCCTGCAAACGAAATAATTTATCATGTTAGCCCGAGGAAAATTCAAGAAGACACATTTAGAAAAGAGGAGTAACTCACTATCGGAAGAATCAAGTATAATTTAAGGTCTCTGTATTGTTCTAGCAGCGAAAATAAAAGTACCTGATGGACTACAATTTGCAATTAGGAACTACAATTCCTCGTTCAATTTAGAAACAACGCATGTGCCATTAACTCCCCTATGCACGTAAATGATTTTACGGATGAGCCAGGGATTGTAGTTCCTATTTGCAAAATGTACACCAAATGGGTATTGTAGGCGCTTTAAAGTTGATTGATACCCAGAGGGCCTGGCAAACATGCCAACGTCGCACAGTTTTACTTACCTGGCGACTTTTTTATTTACTTCTTACCTACCCTGCTAAAACTGACCGATGGAACACTGTTGAAATGTTTTCTACTGATTTTAACTGATGTCAGTAAAAGATTTAACCGCTGTCAGTTGAGGTAAGTAGAAAATTTATAATTGTTTCATCGGCATTTTGCCGGTGATCTACTGGTCAATTTTATCAGGATAATAACGAGTGCACGTTTCACATTGAAAAGTCCGGGAAATTCTCATAAGACCAAAGATCAAAATAAGAGAATGTTTGAAAGATTGAAACAATTACTGAGTATTTAATGACTGTCGTGTGAAATTTTGCGAGATTGCAATGAAATCACGCTCCTTCATTTTCGACTCTTTTAATTCGAGCCCAAGTGAACGCGTTTTGCCTACCCTGTGAAGTGAAGGTAATTCTGACGACGAGATTAGCTTTCGAGTTAGTTGCGTTCATAGCTGTAAAGAGGAACAGTTACGGTCCGAAATATCGAAATTTCAATTGAGGGGCTTGGAGGACAAGGCTCATAAGTGCAGTTTTTGTTATTTTGAGTAATACTTGTTTGAGGTTTCGAAATTACATGGATCCTTATAGTCGAAAGAAAGTTCAAACAGACTTTTTGATGCTTAAAAATTGAAATTTGGGAGCGAATTTTTCACAGAATGTGCTTTAAGACAGCTTCAGGTGCTTAAAATGAAAAATACTTCAATTTTTTCAAGAACTGCACTTAAATGCGCCTTGTCCTCCAAAACCCTCGATGGAATCATTCATCGGAAAGATTCCATTGCTTCAATTTCTCTTCTCGGACAGGGTCATTTTCCTAATCCTTCACACGTTGAGTTGTATATATTCTGCAGATAGAGATATTTCGATGGCTACAGTGCAAAACCACGTATCTCCGTTTGCGACGTTGCAGACGTCCCGTCATACTTCATTTTTTCCCTCAGAAATCTAGTCAGCGTAATGTCTTGAAAGCTTCCATGATTTGTCTGCTCTATTGGTAGAATATTCCGTGCGCATTTCAAGCAATATAGTTGCCTTCTTTCTCTCCGAAAAAAAAAATAGGAACGGAAATTTTGCAGCATCGCAATGAAGATACGCGGTTTTGCAATTTGGTCATCGATTTGTTTCTCGAGTTATACTATGTCCCCGTTCGCTGCAGACAAAGTGGATACACTGTCGAAGCAAATCCTATCTGGGGGTTCATTAGTCATGAATTAAAAACCCTGTTTTTAATAAAAACCCTGAATGGAGATGTTGCATGTGTGAGGAATTTGCGATTTGAAAATTGATTTTTTTTTGTAAAAGTTCGCGAGAAACACGATGGTGCCTCTGGTATTCCCTGAAATCAACTTCCAAGCTCAAAAAAAGCTCTCGAGTTGAGGCCACAATGGAGGGGATGTCCCACACTATCCTGAGAGTCCACCTCTACATCAAGACAAACTCTCTATGCAAAGATGGGGAACAAATACATTGACAGGGCTGCCACTTTATTTGGGGACTAAAAAACTGAAAACACGGCAGCCCTGTCAATGCATTTGCTCCCTATCTTCGCATAAAGAGTTTGACTTGACGTAAACGTGGACTCTCAGGATAGCGTGGGATATCCCCTCCATTTTGGCCTCAACTTGAGAGCTTTTTTTGAGCTTGGGAGTTGATTTCAGAGAAAACAAGTAGCACCATCGTGTTTCTCGCAAACTTTTACAAAAGAATCAAAAGTCAAATCGCAAATTTCTCACACATGCAACATCTCCATTAAGAGCCCCATCAAGCATCTTCGTCGGCAGCCTTTCTTTCGTCATACTATTGACATTCGCAACTTAATTTTTTTAAAAAAAAAAAAAAAAAAAAAAAAAAAAAAAAAAAAAAAAAAAAAACCTAGATTTTTCTATTGAAAAAATGCTACTTGGGACCTACGTTTTACTAACCTTGGATTGTATGAATCCATAAAAAATTAATTGATGTTATCAATTAAATAAACATCACGATAATTACAAGAGGACATGCTGGAGAAGCAAACTTACCTGGAGACCCATCAGGTAGATGTACTTGTTGAGCGGGTCGTCATACCTTTCCACGCTGAGTTTGCAAAGCTCTAATTGTTCCTCTTGGGTCTTGAATCTAGGTGGGATGAGGCCGTGGATTCCAAGAGCCTGCCTCTCCTCTAGGGTGAAGGCCATGCCCTGCAAAAAGCAAAAACACCGCCAATTAGTCCGCGTTAATGTCATCCATCCTCATAGACACGCTCTCCTTTCCTCATTCCGCCGATTCTCTAGTTTTTTTCCCTTTTCATAAGAGGAACTTTTTTTATTGATGCATGTTACGGTGTGGCATTGAGGATGCTGTTATCGCCTTATTAATATTGTAAAAATGCGGGTCACTCGTACAAATCTTCATTGATGAAAATCTATTCTTTATCACAAAAATTGATTAAATGAATACAACTTCAGTCCTTGTCGCTGACTGAAGTTTTCGGTTTGAAACCCTATCGGGAGGAGGGAGAAGGGGCTACGCCGCTCTGCTAGAGAAAAACGCTATATAAGCTTTCAGGCGGGTTTATAAACTCCCTTTGACAAATCACGAATTTTCAAGATTTGTAAAGGTTTTCCTTCGAATTTTCAGGGAATTTTGTTCGTAATTTGATCTAAAGTATCTGAAAATTCCAAGGAAAAATATTCATAACTTTCTTCAAAAATAAATATTTTCTGAGAGAAATTTGGCAACATTCGAATGCTCGTACGACATTTTTCCTTCGCACAGCGCGGCAGTGCGGGAAACTTGCTGCAAAAAATGCAAATTAAGGGGGTCAGAGAGCTTGCAGTATTGATTGAAGAGGCAACGTGTAAAAAATTGATTACAAGTCAGATTTCGCCTCCAAGTTTAATGGAAACAAATTAAAATATCGTTCAGATGAAGACCTTTAATGATTTGCATTTGAGTGAGAAAATCGAACCATTTTACTGAAGCGCGAGAGCGTTCTGGATCCGCTAGCCATCCACGCACGACCTTTGCGACGATGAGAGCTTTCAATGGGGCCATTATTCTCACTATGAATGGCATGAACGCTGCCGCGGCAAGGTATTCTTGCATGGAACTGTAGTGCAATTTGAGCGGCAGCGCTTAAATGAGAGGTCAGACCTCAATGTTAATAGCTCAGCTTTCGGTCATGCTACGAAACCGAGATCCGAGATCTGGATCTAATATCTTCCCTCGCCCCCTGTCCCTCCCTAGATCCTGATCTACGCACCAAGATTAATTACCCATATTCTCGAGTAAATTTGCGAGCCTGCGGCTTGGGTTGGCGAACAGCGCCACAATAGTTGCTAAATTTTCTATTCAATTTAACGGCCGAGCCCGTCGCATCTACGATCTACGCTCGGGCCATGGACGTCGACGAGATAACTGAATTGAACGGGAAGGAACCAGGTCGAACATCAAGATCGAACCGCGAAAAACAGCTTTGAAGTTTTATTCCTTTAAAGGACTAAAATTCGAAGAAAAATTTACTTTAACATTCAAAATATTTTTTATCGACTTTGAATTTTTGATAGGACAAAATGAGCTGCTGGTTGAGATTAAAACTATTTCTTGCTTCATTTTTCCTGAAAAATGACTTGGTTGCTTCATCTTCACTTCAGTCTGTTGAGTCCCTTGTTAACAAGGTCCATATTGCGAATTCGCAATATGGACTCATTGAAAAATGTCTAAAGAAACATGAGGAAAGGTCTTAGAATTTTCAGGTATCTCACTTGAAATTCAAACTATTACGTTATGGTCATTTTAGATTTGATTCATTTTCCTTTTTTGAAACCATTTGGAACATTCGAACGAGACCTGGCAACATACCAGGGCCACTGCCGCAATTTTTTTCTGATTAGTAACTGTTAACCACCGTGGAAGGTAAATGCGACGATGCCACTTTGTATGAAACTACGCAATTATTTCGCTTGGAAAATAAGCAGACTTTAGCGCGAGGTTCGGCTGTATTTGGTCATAATTGGAGCGAACATACCTACAGCAATAAAACAATTAAGTAATAAATCAATAAACTACCAACCGTCAATAAACCCACAGCGATTTATTCCTATCTCGGATGATGCTTCATGCGTTGTGGTTTGCACTCATTATAATTTTTACACTATTGGACGTTCTATGCTAAAAGAAACTATGTGCGTAGGGTTTGCATCCAATATAGTTCCCTTCAGCAAGATGCGTCCATTTTAAACTCCTTATTTTTCAGGGTGACTGAAGAAAACAAAATCGCTAACTCAACCTAACACAACGGTAGAGTTCCAAATACAATTCGACGAACATTTGGAAAACTTAAATGTTTCTCAAACATAGCAAAAAAACTGTGCGCAGTGAAAAAAGTACGTTTCAACACGTGACATATTTGGACTGCATGCAATTCGGCACTGCAATTCCTGGCCCATCTGTAAAAGCAATTATGAGCATAGGGAAACTAATGGTATAAGTGTCGTTTCTAAACTGAGCTACATGTAGTTCCAAATTGCAAAACGCAGTCTATTTTAGCTGCATATTCATTCATGCAAAATTCCCAGTTTGTTGAATGTTTCCTGAACTTTTTCGATTCATTTAGAGATGGGATTACTTGAAAAAGGGGCAAAAAACACCTTACTAAGTCAATTTTCTCCGAAATATAAAGTTTCTAAATAATGCACCATGGTATTTAAATTACGTGGTAGCTTAGGTATATTATCTTCCAAAGAGATCAGAAAACTGATTTGTAAGGTTACAGTTGGCCGCTCTATTCAGATTTTGGAAGCTTAAATCACGGAGATCCGTGAGACGCGAAGCACCCTCTTATAGGGGTTGGGCCACGTAGCGGCCGGGGGACGTACCCCTTGGTTCTATAATACTGCAGCATTTCTGTACTAAAACTTGATGTCATTGAGATACAATCGTGAGAGCCCATTAGTGCGAATTCCCTGATTTTATAAGCAAATGCGCCTGAAAACTAACTTTGAGGCTGTACAGAACAGACTGACGAACTTTCGTAAAAGACAGTATGGATTGCATTTTGCAAAAAGGGACCAGGAACATTGCAATGTTGCAAAGATTGTGCAACTCCTTTTGCTTGGAAGAGAAACCTGACTATCCATTGACAGTTTCCATTTTGCTCGCTAAAAACTGTAAATTTAAGACAAAAATTCCCATGTGAATTCCATACTTTTTCATGATTTCAGTAATTCTATTGCAGAGGGTGAAGTAGCAAAATCTTAGCATCATGGCAATGCTTCTGGTTCCTTTTCGCAAAATGAAATCCGTATGATGTTGCAACATCACAATTCAGAGGCTGTGCATATGCCCCGGAGGGCAGTAGTTCATTATAGCCGCCGACCTTGTATGCACCTTTGAAAATGAGCCAATTTTTCCGCGAAAGTGAGCAACACTGGACAATGCACATAGAGAGGAAAGACAATAAGGTGGATCTGGAGCAGTAAGAACTTTGCCTTGAGGTAGCTCCAGGCCACCAAGCTCGACAGCTTTGATGGACAACGGCTCAACCTCTTCCCGCCTACTTGGATTGTAACCGTGATTTGATTTACAGAACAGTTCCAATCGTCTAGCATACTAAACGACTTGATGTAGAGCTAGACGCATGGTAGAGCGGTCATACTTGGAGAGAAGGGATGATGCTGGATTCTGGGGTACAAGATAAGGAGAGGAGGGGAGGTTGGTCGCGTAAAGTAAAAAATCTCTGTTGGAAGAAAAAATCAAATATGTGACAGTATCAATGAAAATGAGGGACCTCATCTTCAAAAATTCAAAATCACGATTTAATGGTGCCAATGGAAGAGTTTTCAATTAAAATAGGAAAGAACAAATCTCCTCCAACGTTCAAATCTTACCGAGAAAATGTAGGAGTCAATTTTGTCAGCTTGAAAAATATTTCGACGATAGGGTTGTTTTAAAGGCCACTGATGATGAATGATGATTCTTTTCATTTTTTTAAAGTAATACATGATAGATGCTAGATGGGTTTTAGCACCTTAAAATTGGACGTTCGTTGACTGATTACACATTTTTAGCTCTTCCATGCCCATTAGAATCCTGTTCAAGAGGAGCTTAGTAGATTCAAGTATTTATTCAAAAAGTTTGTCTGATTTTCAGCGTTTTTATAGCCATCTGACCGCGAATATCTAGGCGCCAAATTAGGCCACGAATTTGATTATTTAGGCGCCAGAACGAAATTTTAAGGTTCACTTTACGCATGGCGCTGTCGGATTTGAAGACTGGTCCCATTGCTCTTCAAGTTACCAACAAAAAAAGGTGGTGAAATGGTGCTGGGTTTACACCATTTTGCGGGAAAAACAAAGCCGAAAAGTTTCAAAAATTTCAATTTGAGTTAAAACCATTTTTGAGCTCTAAAATGAGTAACAGTCCAAGACTGAGGATGGAGAGTGTTCAGTTCAGGCAGCTTGCGTTGGAATACTAACTTGAGGTCGCGCCGAGAGATCTATAACGTTTTGGGTCTTTTCAGACCTCATCAGTAAATCTTAAGGCGATTCGATGGACGCCATATTTTGTGTCAGAACGGCATGCGATATATCGCATCGGTTAGTTCCATCTTTTCAGCTACTCGTCATATTCCCCGAATTTTGAGATCGCAATTCTGTTGTCAGTAGACTAAAGAATTCACTTACCAATTTTGACAAGCAAATTCAACGTAATAGAGGCGTGGTTTTTTCAGAGGAAAAATATCGCATTTGAGTGGAGTTTCCATATCAGTATCGAAGGCGATTTTTTCCTCTAAAATAAAACCTCGCATTTATTACGTTGAATTTGTTTGTCAAAATTGGTAAGTGAATTCTTTAGTCTCCTGACAACAGAATTGCGATCTCAAAATTCGAGAAAAATGACGAGTAGCTGAAAAAAATGGAACTAATCGATGCGATATATCGCACGTCGTTCTGACACAAAATATGGCGTCCATCGAATCACCTTAATCGTCAGTGAACCCAACTTAGCATCCCGCAAAATCTATTAGTATTCTTTCTCGTTACCAACAAATCAACCCTTATCAGCCTGAGATCCGGTTTAGGTACTTGAAAGTAAGCAAATCGTAGCTTCCTCCGAGAGCGGTCCACGATGAATTGGACTGAGTTGAGCAGAAAGGAACCAACCCAAATTTTGGAAAAAATTGAGTTACGAGTAGTTTTGAACTCAACCACTGCTCTACTATCTATCGCCGAAAATTCAAAGTTTTCGTTGGAGCAAATTTTGCAGAAATTGAACTTGAAGTTTAACTTTTAGATTGAGTCTTATGCAGGAGCTAAACTTTAAGCCTCTTTTTCCTCGGTTCGATCCCGATGTGGCTTGGTTCCTTTCTGTTTAACTCCGTCCAATGGAGATGTTGCATGTGTGAGGGATTTGCGATTTGACTGTTGTATTTTATGTAAAAGTTCGCGAGAAACACGATGGTGCCACTGGTTTTCTCTGAAATCATCTCCCAAGCTCAAAAAAAGCTCTCAAAGTGAGGCCAAAATGGAGGGGATATCCCGCCCTACCCTGAGAGTTCACCTCTACATCAAAACAAACTCTCCATGCAAAGATAGGGAGCAAATACATTAGCAGTGATGCCGTGTTTTCAGTTTTGGAGTCCCCAAATAAAATGGCATCACTGCTATAATGTATTTGCTCCCTATCTTTGCATGGAGAGTTTGTTTTGATGTAGAGGTGGACGCTCAGGGTAGGGTGGGATATCCCCTCCATTTTGGCCTCACTTTGAGAGCTTTTTTTGAGCTTGGGAGATGATTTCAGAGAAAACCAGTAGCACCATCGTATTTCTCGCGAACTTTTACATAAGAAACAACAGTCAAATCGCAAATCCCTCACACATGCAACATCTCCATTGTCGATGACTCGACCTCGTCGGTCGGGCGAGAGGACGCCGAACGCGGTTTTAAATTTTCGAGAGGCGCGGATCGTTTGAGCGGGTGCCGCCGACGCGATTCACGTCCAATTAATGGCTCCTCCAGGTTTAATGGCTCAAATCAATTTCGCAGCTCCGGAGCCACCGACGAAATTAGATCGCGGCTCCACAATGGGTTCCGGATCCGGCTAATCCAAGGATCGCGAAAAAAAGTTCCCGGCGTTTTTTCTCCTCGCTAAACCGCGCGTTCACGGGTGTTCCACTTCCGAAACATCCTCCAAACTCATTCGCTCAGCTGATGTGATCGTGGGTCACAGTTATTAGGTTTCCTGGCGCCTTCGATTATGATATCGGTTCCACCGGAAACTTGGGAAAACTCGCGCCGCACAGTGGATCGAGTCAATCTGAGAGGTCGGACATGAAATTTTTGACTAAAACTGCAAATTTTGGTATTTATTGCGTCACATTTTACATTTCTAGGGGTGGTGCAGGTAGAAAATTTCACGAGGAAACCAATGGAACCATTTTAGAGCCTCAAAGTTTTGTATAAACGGAGTTATAAGCGTTTAAAGTTTCCAAATTTTGTCCGACCTCTCTTATTGACTCGATCCATCGTGCGGCGGCCGTCGAAGATTGACCTCGGATAACGGGGGTCTGACTACACAGCAACCGAATGAAAACTGATTTCCACTTAAAGAGCGATCGATTCGAAATAATGGACCACTAGACAAGGTACGAATTTCAGCATTCTGATACATGTTTCGTGACTAAAATTTCACGTAGGACGCGATGCGCACGATCAAAATTGCCGAAATTAACTCCTTGCAAAGATATTTAATGATTCCTGATGCCTGAATTCAAACCGCCCGCTCATGAAAACTCAATGCTCTACGTGATTCACATCGCGCGCTAAACGTCATCATGACAGTCTCTGCGATATAAAAATCTGGCAACCTCAATCTTGACGCTATGGCTCAGCTATAGCAAATTGCTAATAGTTTGAACAACACATGGTGGGAAATAAATATTGCTTGATTGAGAAGCTTGCTGAAACCGTTGTAGTGCGCAATTTGACTCGCGTAGGGTAGAGTATTGTTTTTCTTGTGACTGGGCAATTTATACTTCCCGTGACCAATGTACAATAAAAATGTTAATATCTCAGTTAGGAGTTAATTTTAGTAGTTTTCGTTGCGTGAATCGTGCTCTACGTGAAATTCAAGCAAAGAATCATGTGTCGGAGTGCTTAAAATCGCATACTTTCTTCAGTGGTCCATTTAATTCAAAAAAGCGAACATAGAGAACTTTCCTAACTTTTTCAGATAAAATATTTTATCGGGAGAAACGAGGCAACGTTGAATTGCTCATGCGGTGTCCAAACACCACATGGGCTTTTTCAGCCCTATTATTCATTACCACAAATGCAAGTTCGAATAATCGTGCCAAACACCGTGCGGCCGGCCGGCGCGGTGCCTAGCGCCTGCAAGACTGTGAGAATACTTCACGCATTGCGCCGAACAGTGCTGTCGCGCGAAACGTACTAGCGCCTACAAGACTGTGAAAATACGTCACGCATTGCATGCACAGCACGGTGCGCTCCTGTATCTCAGATTTATTCTATTGCTAATAAGTGCTTATGATTTTCATTTTCAGTGATTGATGTTTGCTAATATGCTATTGATGCAAATTGCTAATAGTTTGAACAACACATGGTGGGAAATGAACATTGCTCGATTGAGAAGCTTGCTGAAACTGTTGTAGTGCGCGAATTAACTCACGTAGAGCTTTGAGTTTCTTATGAGCGGGCAGTTCATTCCTCGAAACCAATATGAAATAAAACGTTAATATCTTCGTTAGGAGTTGGTTTCAGTAATTTTCTAGTGCGAATCGTGTTCGACGTGAAATTCTGGTTAAGAAACACGTCTCAGATTGCTTAAATTCTTACGTTGTTTAGTGGTCCATTGTCTATATTAATGGCAGAGTTTATCTGCAACCGAACCGATCATTTTAAAATCACGTAAGCGCCGATCTCTATTTTGGTGGTGGAGCGGTTGTTTTATCTTTGTTTCCTCTGGTGCAATCAAACGTGTCTGCGATTTTAAAATAGCCTTTTGAAAGAACATATCTATTTTAGAATTCGAAAGATTGTCAACAAAGCTAATAAAACGGTTTTTCTTGTTTTTCTCGCATTCGCAGTTTTGGCGCTGACGTGATTTGGAAGGTAGTCGGGTCAATTCGGCTGTCAGATACAGCGAGTGATAAAATATCGATGGCCGCAGTGCGAAACCATGTACCTCCACCGCGGTGTTTCAAAATTTCCGCTCCTAATTTATTTTATCGAGGAGAAACAAGCCAAATTAACAGCTTAAAATTTTTACAGAATATTCCGCCAGCGGAGAGTAAAAATCGAGGAAATTTTCAAGAAAATACGAAGACAAATTTTCCAAGGAAACCATTAAGTATGACAGGAAGTCTGCAACGTCGCAAACGGAGATAAGTGGTATCGCCCTTGGGCTATCGATACGGAGCAGTATAGCTTGTGGGTTGGTATCTTGTAACAAAAAACGAATTCTTCGACAGTGTTTCGATATGCTGAGGAGAATATTCGCCGCGTATGAAGGAAGCTACTAATTACGCCAAAAGAAATTTTAGTTGGGACGAATGAAGTTTCATTGTCACTGGAAATTTGAAGCTGTTGATTTTCAAAATAAAATAAATACGCAAAATTCAGAAATTATGAAACAGGAGGAAGGGACCGATTATTTTGCCGTGACTTGTGATACATGATTGTACATTCGCGTGTACGTTGTAAAATCAGTATCGTATGTTGAGTTAGGATCAGATCGGCAACTAAACTAACTCTGTGGCGAAACATATAGTATCATGGAGGTATGAAGGCGCTTCCAGTTGAGATACTGTTTTTGAAGTCCGTTACCAATGAAACCTGCATCAAAAAACGTTATTTCCTGGTTAATTTCAGTAATTTCGTTACGCGATCGTGTTCTACGCACTAAAAATAAAGTCACGGGGGATATAGACATGGCGTCCGTTCCGGGCTCAGCAGAGGCCGAAAGTTCTGGGTGCAGGAGCCGTAGCTTCAATTGCTCCGGGTGCTATGCCGGGAACTTCCGGCCTTCAAGCCCGGAACGCGGAAGGTATGTCTACATATACAGCCCGTGAGTACGGCCTTCACGGCCGGAGTTTTTTTCAGTGCGGGAGATTTAGATTAATAAAATTAATGAATTTTTCATTAAAAATTGAAAAACCAGCAATGATGCAGGTTTCATTGGTAACAGACTTCAAACACATCATATCAACTGAGAGCGCCTTCATATCTCCGTGATACTATATGCTTTTCAACAAAGTTAGTTTAGTTGCCTATCTGATCTTAACTTAACTTAGGATACTGATTTTACAACGTACATCATCATGAATTTTTATTGAAAAATATTAGAGAATGCTTAAATTTGCACCGTGTCCACTGGTCCACTGCCTAAGATAGGAAGGAGAATCCCTGGAGTGACGTCATGACCACAAGCGTCCATGACGCGCGGTGTGATGCGAGACCAGCGTCGCCGTCGCGGTCGCCGTCGCGTCGGTGGGTCTGGCGCTGACGGGCGCGTCCGGCGAAGACGACCTTCCTGCCGAATGAGCCAGAGACCTGTCACCTGTCCGGGCTCGAAGAATGCAGGAGGGAGCCTCCGGGGCGCTCTCGCTGAGTCACCGACTCGGGATCGTTTTTTACGCCTTATCGCGATCCTTTCACTCGACGTTGACACCGACGACGGCGACGGCGAAAATCCCCCATCGACGTCGGAGTCGGCGCCCCGACGCTGGCGATGACGAGCGACGGGGCGTCCTCGCGCGGCGCGGGGCCGCCCGGACTTGACCTTCAACTCCCGCCATTAATTAGACCAAAGGTTGAACACCGGTTCGCGCTCCGTCCATTCTTGGGCAACGCTCGGGCTCATTGTGAGGAAAACGACCGGAAAACTTACGCTGCGGGCTCGTACTTGAAATTGATAGACAAAACTATAGACAAAAGGTGAGTTTCCGCGAGTGGGTTCACTGAAAAAACAAACTCCGACCCAGCAGACCGATTATTGAAATTCATAGACAAAGCTATAGACAAAGAAGACAAAAAGGATTGGCAGAGATCCTATTGGTGGAAGCGGGTGGTTGTAATGGACAAAGGAGATAGGTAATAGACTAACAAACAGCAACCGACAAGAGACCCGACAGTTAGTCTATCATTCCCCCTCTTAGTCTGCAACGGCCACCGGTTTCGACCAATAGGATCGCTTCATACACCCCATGTCTTCTTTGTCTATCGCTTTGTCTATCAATTTCAATAATCAGCCCGCTGGAGGCCGTATACTTACGGGCTATATAGACATACCATCCGCGTTCCGGGCTCAGAGCCCGAAAGTACCGGGCGTGGCACCCGGAGCAATCGAAGCTACGGCTCCAGCACACGGAACTTTCGGCCTCTGGGCCCGAAACGGACGATATGTCTATACAGCCCGTAACTTTTTTTCAGTGCACGGATGATTTTTCGACTCTCTGGAAACCTCCGTTACAAGACAGAGTTCCCTCCGGACGACGGTACACCTACAACATTTGGTTTTCATCCTGGCAGCATTGGCGACCGCATCCAAATTTCTCCCGAGGGGGGTCAAGAAGAGGATGGATGCAAAAGCTGCCTGGCCGAAATTTGTCAAGAGATTGAGTTTATAGTTTTTTACTTCAGCAGAGCGTTTTTTCCGTTTGATTTGCAATCCTGCCGATCTGGTCGAAAAAGTCAACCACATCCACCTGCTGAAATTCGCCTACTGATGACAAAAGGAAAATGGAGTGATCATGTTGGTTCAAACGGGCGAGATTCTTGGGAAAATGATGGACTATCTGGACGGTCTGGCGTGGTTAGTCTATTCAGTGGCGATTTTGCAAGACACTGTTTTTCCTCCATTTCCATCCATTAAAACAATGTCCCTAGGCTTCAGCGTGCCTGACAACTCATTTTCTAGAATTTTTTGGTGGTTTTCCAACGATTCTCTAAAAATTCTTAGGGAAGGGACAAGTAGAGAACTTGTTTTCTTTCTCGTGAGATATCTCTACTCATGATCAAATTCTAAGAAAAAAAAATAAATAATGAGGAATAACGAAGATAAATAATTTATAAATTTTTGAGGTGAGAACGTGCTGCGTGCATCACATTTCATCGGTTTCTATTGTGAATTGAAACGAGGAGGGATTTGACGAAAGAGAAGCAATCCCTTGACAGTTACTTGTCTGCAACTCCTTACGTAACACGCGAGTCAAGTGCGAGTATTGATTATACCTCAAAGACAGGCACAAATACTGAACACTTGAGGTACCTCTTTTTTTTCGAACAACTTCAATGCTCCAATTAGTTGTCCCTTCAAACAACTAACTTACACTAAAATCCCATTTGGTCTCTCTCCTCCACCCTTATTTTGATACTGTTGTGTTGAGTGATGCTGAAGCATCCTCAAAATAAACCGTCAAAAAGCGTGAAAATATATAAGAAGGCAAAATTATCAAGGCAGTTGAATGATAGAACATGATACCGGAGGAGGGCCTTTTTCAGAAATCACTGGGACTGGGTAAAGCACTTTATGCACTGCATTCAAACGGTGCACTTGTCGAGCGAGAGTGAAGGCACCACGAAAAAATTCTCCACGTCAAAAATTCACACAAAACCGTACAGGTATGTTGAAATAATTGTCAAAAATCACTGACTAGGTGATTGACGATCCAAAATAGAAAGCTAACATCCTTTGCTTACAAAAGTTTCAAAAAAACCTCATCACACTGAGCCGGTTATTTCGATTGATCGAAATAAGTTCAAACAGGCTTCGATTCATCAGAAAGCGGGATGTTCAAGCTGACGAACATATAAGACGTAAAATTCACAATCGAGAATTGATTCGAACATTAATTTTATCAGCGTTAGACTCTTTGTAAAATTATGTTTGTAGAATGTCCTGCTTAAGTTGTAGCCTCGACTCATGCTCAATTATTAAAAAATTACGGGTTAATTGAGAAAAGATGATTACCAATCCATCAGCAGCGGCCAGATCGTCGGGAAAGGGTGGAGTGTTGTCCATGAATTCACGGCTGCTCCAGTCGGAGCCAAAATGGAAAGCCATCATCCGCTTGTGTTAATTTCTTTTTCGCGCAATTAAAGACACGCCATATGGTTCCCGGCGAGTACTTTCAGAATAAATACCGATAAGGACCTATTTTCGAGACTTCTTATTATGTTTCGTTCCGATTCTTCATCTATCACAAGGAGCGTGGGGATGGAGAAAAGAGTGAGAGAATACGGCACGCCAGGTTCTTCAGTTAGGTTCACCCTTGGATGCAACTATTCGCGCGCGATGGATGCCCGTGTTGCATACGCATAAAAGTGAAGGCGCCTTACTCCCCGTTAACGGCCTTGCTTTCTGGATTTCTCATTAAAAGGCACTTCAGTGGTCTTCCAGTCACGAATTCGCACTACCACCGCGGCCTAAGATGCTTGGAATTTAAGAATACTTAAAATAACAAAGCGAAATGGGGCAAAAATATGTGGATCCAGTGTCTCAAAATTGCGTTTGCATGTTTCTGCGAAGAAACGTATTTTACGAACATTTCGGTGTGAAAAAGACTTGAAATTTCAAATCATGTCTAATTACGGTGTGTAGTTCCTACTTGGAAAATTTTAGTTCTGAGGAAGAAGAACAATCCAAATTTCCAATCTGCAATATTTGGGGTTCAAAATGGCTGGATGAGGATCAACTTTACGTCCTCAATTAACACAAACATAAACCACTCCCTAGAATGTTGAGGAAAGTTTCGGATCAAAATCTCAAGGACTAGTTTTTTGGAGCCTTTGTCGCCCCCTCCCCGTCCCCAAAGCGTTCTTCTGAAAACTTTGCACAGGAAAGTCAAGTCCGTTTTCCGTTCTCGTTCCGTTTCTCATTAATCACAAGGAACGCCCTTGCCAGATTTTTATTTTCTCATTAGGACAAGACCAGAAACCAGAAGCCAGAAAACCAGAGCTGTCAACACTATACTAATGCTAACTCAACAAAATCTCGATTGAATTTCTCAAGAGCAAGACAATACAAATCTAACAACAATAGAGAGATGTATAATGTTTACTTGTAAGGAGCTCGCCGTGATAATCTCACCAAGACCGATACATCAATCATCGTGATGAGTAATCACTTTTACCGACAAATTTTGCAACGCTGAGCAGTAACAGCATTCAAAAATAAGAATGACCGCCAGTATTGTCTACACCATGACAATCATCAAACGGCTCAAACACCACGACACGACCTGGAAGAATATCCATGGCCAACGTGTGAAACCACGTATCCGATCGATGAAATCCCAGCTGATGGTTATTTCCGGTCAACGAGTCTTCTCGATCGTACTTCCGGTCAAGAGTTACTTCCGACGAGCTGATTTTGGCGATAAGCGGAGTGAAACAGAAAAGAGAAGAAAATTCATAGACCCGCGAACGACACACAACGGAACAGACCGGATATCCTATCAACGAAATTCCTGCTAATAGTTGTTTCCGGTCAAGGAGTCCTCTCGATCGTACTTCCGGTCAAGAGTTACTCCCGGCGAGCTGATTTTAGCGAATTGTTGCGAAAAAGAAAAGAGAAGAAAATCCAGCGATCCACGAACGACACAAAACGGAACAGACCGGATATGCGATCAACGAAATTCCTGCTAATGGTTATTTCCGGTCAACGGGTCTTCTCGGTCGTACTTCCGGCGAGCTGATTTTGGCGGTAGACGGAGCGAGTGGTAGTTAAAAAGGAAAAAGAAGAAAATTCAGGAATCCACGAACGACACAATACGGAACAGACCGGATATCCGATCGACCAAATTCCAGCTAATAGTTATTTCCGGTCAAGGAGTCCTCTCGATCGTACTTCCGGTCGAAAGTCACTTCCGGCGAGGTGATTTCGGCGGATATTTCGCCGGATCGGGCGGAGATGGAAACTGCGACTATCCGGAAGAAGACGGAACTGGGTCTGATTGTTGTTGGGCCTCGGTCCCGGTCGGTGATATCCGTCGGGATCGATAGCGGGGAGCATGAGGCCGAGAGGCTTGGTAGCTGCTTGGCATGCAACCTGCTAGTCTTGGATCCATTCTTCCCGGAGTTCCCCGGCGAAAATAGAATAAAAGTTGTAACGGGAGCGTGAGCGGTCGGCACAGCGCCGCGCCGCGCCGGGCTTAAACGGTGGCGTGCTGACGACGTCGACGTCGACGTCCCGCCCTGGTAGACGACTCCGCGTCCGACGTGGTAGTGACATTTCCAGGATGCAACAATGCAAGCGCGGTTGCCAAATTATCCGCCGGATGTTCTACGGCCTTGTCTCCACGGGACGTTTTCATGGGATTTGTCCCAAGTTCGAATCGCGGGAATGCAACTTCTGGGATTTTTCCCAGTTACCGTCTCCACGGGACGGGGCTCATTCAGTCCTGCAACTAGTTTGCGCGGGAAGATAAATTGGTTAAAGTCGAGTATTTAACCGGGATTAAAATAATAATTGCACTCAAATGACAATTAGACACATTTTTTAACTAAACAAACATTAACAATGTAGTACCTAATGAATAAAATATCGCACGATTCGTTTTCACTTCTTCTTCTTCTCTCAGTGGATCCTAGGGGTACAAGTACCATACTTGGTACTGGGAAAAATACTGAGTAACTCAATATTTTTCCCAACTTCGTAAGTGGGATTTTTCCCTGGGACAAATCTCGCGAAACGGCTCGTGGAGACAAGGCCTACCGCATTCCATGATTTACGGGGTGGTAACCGAGATAAATTCATACCTTTGGCGCAGTGGCGTGGAGTGAATGATCGATTATCGATATTCCCCCATTTGAAGCTATGGCAAAGAATCGATTAAGGTGTTCATTGCGGACACCCTGTTCATCGATCTTTTTCCATAGGTTCAAATGGCATATCAATCGATACATCGCCAAGCACGCCACGCCACTGCTTTGGTGACATATCGTCGTTTTCCGGAAGAAGGGACGTAACTCCATCCCAAGGTTGCAAAATTTACTCACAACATTTTACTTGGGCGATATTTGTACGAATATTTCTGATTTTTCCATGAGATCAGAAGATGAATCAGTGAAATTTTTAGATAAAAACGTACACGATTCTCCTGGTAAAATGCAATTTTCGAAGGGGAATTTGGTAAAATTTAAAGTGTAGTTAGTTACGTTCTGCTATCCCAAGGTTGTAAAATTTATTCACATTTTCCTTGTGTGATATTTGTACGAATATTTCTGATTTTTCCGTGAGATCAGAGGAAGAATCAGTAAAATTTTCAATTAGAAACGTCGAAGATTCACCTGGTAGAAAGAAATTTGCGAGGGGGAATTTGGTAAAATTGAAGTGTAGTTCAGTCTTTCGCGAGGGAAAGGACGAAATTTTAGGAGCGACAAATTTCGGAGAGAAGAAAGAGAAAATGATTTGTTTCTTATTTTATTCGAGAAAATATCATTACCCCAGAGCCAAAAGGTACCTAGCTCCATTTTACTCTTTTCGAGATATCAGGGGAAAACTGCGCGTCGGCCCCATTGATTCCAACGAAACTCGCAATTTTTGAAACTCCGTACCTCATAACTGGTGTTAGATAGGGCTACCAAATTTTCCACCCACACGGAACCGTTAGTAGAGATTGGAAATCTCTAGAAGATTGGAAGAATGGAATTTCATGAATACATTCAAACGAGGCGGTACTAAAATGATGAGATACATTTTGTAGGTATTGAAAGCTCAGGTCTAATAATTAATCGTCCAATTAATACATCAAGTTAAAAAACGTATTACTTCATCTAAACCTTCTCACATCAAGATTACTTGAAACTCCCTGGTAAAAATCGGCAGTAGAATCTGTGCTCCAAAATACCATAGACCTACAGCCGGCTGTAAGATTTCCAATAGCTTCTATAGCCGGATACACAATTTCTTATAGCCTTTTATAGCCGATGGCGATTAAGCAACAGCCAGGCGATAAAGTTTATACTAAATGTTACCAATTACGGATGCTAGGACTTAGTGAGTTTTTGGACTACCGCTCTCTTTTTGGGCCGTAGAATCTTGATTTATTTCGCGAGGAAAGCTCCATACTTTTGATGGATGCCTGCCATTCGAAATATGTTAGCGCGCCTTCAATTTCGTATGATACTGTGCAATACTTCTGGTGTGAAATAGTTGATTCAAGCGCCGCCGTGGCACGCTGCAGCGCGGCGGGTGGGCGGCCAGCACGAAACGCGCATTGGCGCCTACAAACCTAACAGGGATACTTCACGCGTTGCGCAATGCGTGAAGTATCCCTGTTAGGTTTGTAGGCGCCAGTGCGTCGCCGCTCCGCTTTGTGTTAGGCTCTAACATTTAATTTGGCGGAGTCAGCGTTTTTCAACTCATGATTTTGAAATGTTTGCACGCTCTGTATGGATTATTCTCATTTTAATTGATTGAAAAAAAATTTGTATTAAAGGAAAATATAATGTGTGTTTTGTAAATAATAAGGTGGTTCCGTATCAAACTGATTCAACCGTACTATCAAACCTACTATCAAACTACTACCTACTATCAAAACTACTACCAACTATCAAACCGTATCAAATGATTTTCAAAGCACACGAATTTCTACACAATTTCTTATAGCCTTTTACAGTAGATGGCGATAAGGTGTATAATCCGGCGATAGGAACTATAGCCCGCCTTCATAATTTTTTATCGCTTCGTATAGCCCGGCCGGATGATTTTCTCCGCATTCTACAGCCAGCTATATGATTTTCTATCGCCTCCTTTAGCCAGCTATAAGAATTCTTATAGTATTTTGAAACGCAGCTCCTATCGCCAATTTTTACCAGGGCTTCAATGACTTTAATATCAATGTCAAGAGAAATATATCTTTTTGCAATGTTGTATCGTTTTCCACATATGCAATTTTTGAAAATAAAATGATCAAATAAAAGTTAATATGCATACGCATAAAATAAGATATTGTCTTCTACTTTTCCAGCATTTTACCGTGCGTTAATGCCTTTTTACCATGTGCGTGACATTTGAAGACTAAGGGCGGTTTTAACCTCGCAGGAAACATTTGCACCGCGGGCTCTTCGTTCACCGCTGATCTAATAATTTGATCTCGCTCGGTGGGAGGTCCAAGAGCCGATGAAAGGCTAATAATTATTTGAGGTCGTGTCCCTTGTCACCTTGCCAATGCCTTTGCTTCCTCAGCTTTTAACACTCCCACCCTCAAGGTGTCCACTGTTGCGTTTCCCCTTGAAAAAAAATTGAATCGCCGTTCGCCGAAATTCCTAAAAAATGTCAAGAAAACTTCCAGATCCTTGGGAACATTTTGCTGCCGGTTCTCAATTGAACGTATTTCTGCCAAACGGAACTATGTGCATTATGACATGAGCCCTGAGCCCCATAAGAATATATACATAACAGGGCTCACGTCATAATGCATATAGTTCCGTTTGACAGAAATGCGTCCAATTTTGCGAACAAAAAGACAAGAGGACAGTATTTCGTGTAATACCTCCAACTTTTCGACCTGCCACTGAGAAAATTTAGGGTAAATTTAACTGACGCACGGAGAAAAAAACTTCGTGCGTGGGACCCGAAGTTGAGATCATATGGATCTCTGAAGTTTTCGGATCACGTATCTAAAAGCCGAAGTTCAGGTCAGACATCTGAAGTACTTCGATGTATACCGAAGGGTTCGGGTCACACATCTGAATTACTCCGATACATACCGAAGTGCCTCGATGTCTGACCCGAACTTCGGCAGCTCGACCTAAAGTTTTCGGATGCATGATCAGAAAACTTCAGAGATCCATATGACCTCAACTTCGGGTCCCATGCACGAAGTTTTTTTCTCCGTGCGGAAGGTTTTACATTAGTTTTTCATTGTGCTTGAACTACGGAGAGACATAGCAAAAAAGGTCTACGGATTGTAACAAAGTGATCTCATTAGTTTATAATGAATTCGACAAAGATTTTTACTGATACATTTTTATCGGGGGTTTATTAGGGAGATTGAGCTATTTTTACAGTTGTACGGGGTTTAATAAAGAAAACCAGTTGTAGGCTGTACGTAACATCAGATGCTAGATACGAAGCTCCAAAAATGTGTGTCAATTTAATTTTGGACAGTACGCGGTTTTCCCCTTTGTAAAAGAAAACAAAAACAAAAAAAAAAAAACAAAAAAAAACAGTAAGAACGAAGTCGTGATTTCTCAACTGCAAACATTAATGGTCACGTTTATCGAACCCCAAAAAATATGATCTGCAATATAGGTCAAGCACACTGTACATATTCGCTGCATAGGTCATTCTAACTCCCCACAAATATACGTTTATCTGACAAGTTTAGGCTAACGCCGCCCAATTAGAGAATCATGTTCCCGGTATAATAAAATTTAATTGGATGAAAATATTGCAGATTGGAAAAGGGAGATTTTACAAGCCTTTGAGACGGTGTCTGGAAGTCGGTTAAGAAACTGGAGGATGGATTGCCCTGGTTACAAGCACAGCGAGTGTTCTTGCAGAGGTCACCGGGTGGACCTTAACTCTAGATTAATTAAGTGATTAAAAGTTGATCCAGGATCGATACCTCGCGGCGGTGACGCGGTGCGGCAGAACTTTGCGAGCCTCGACACTCGTGCGGATTGCGGGAATTAAAAATCGCGGCCGGCAAAATTTGCCTGCTCATGGGTCCCACATATCCTACTTCCTTCTCTCAGAGTGTGAGCTAAGAGCTCACACAGTGGGCTACGGCTACGTATTACGTTGATTACGGAGTGTTTAAAAGTCAATACCTTAGAGGCCGCGCAACAAAAACGTAACGTTCAAGGAGGAGGACCGATTAGAGCGTTCGTCATTTTGCTTACACGTGACAAAGAATAGGGAAATCTAGAGTCCTTTTATACTGACAATGAGAGTAAAGACAATACGAATCCATTTCTGATTGTTTCCCGTATTTTAGGCCTCCACACTGGCACAATCGGGAATGAAGATTACGTTTTCACTGATTGCAAATATTATAAACTGGAATGGACCGGGGAATGGGGGGTACGGCAAGGAACAAACGGAATGAGTGAAGGAACGGAGACAGGCATTCAAACCAGAGACAAGAGACCCTCCACTGGCCTCCTAGCGACAGGTGGAAGATTTTACTTTCGGGGATTCAACAGTTCCTTATGGACAATTATCAGGGAGCATTGGTCATCACCATAATTTCGGGTGTTGACCTACCTACATGGTCGATGATGAGCTTCGGGTGACGTCATGAGCCAAACAAGTTTCACAAACTTCGGCCATTTTCGACTTGTTTGCAAAACGAAACTGCCGATACGTTGTTAAACATCAACCATGTAGGTAAGTCAACAGTAGAATGCTGAAGTCCCGAAAGTAAAAGCTTCCACAATAGCCGAGATACGAGTAGAGGGTCTCTTGTCTCTGATTCAAACATTCAATTTGTATAATCTTCATTCTCGTTTATGATATCCATGAGCCGCGTTGTCTTAACTCTCTCTCTATGATGGGACTCTGGGAAATCCGTCACCAAAGTATAATTTAACGAGAGGGGAAAGGGGTCGAAAAATCCTTAATTTAGCGTTACGTATTTTATAGACAGGCCCCTAATGTACAACTATGAGACGATTGTTGAAATGTTGTGATTTACGACAAGTGACAACCACAATATTTCCAAAATATGCCCGCGAACAGGAATCAGCAGACATCATGGACGTAACTGTTCATAGAGGGGAGGATATAGGTCTGGCAGGGGAGTGGGTGCCTCCTTCGAGTTCGATGATGTTCACGGGGTCATGATGAGAAGCTCAAAAAATGTTGAAAGAAGGTTTACATCAAAGTTCAGCTTCAAAAAAATTGGCATGAGTTACTCTTCCCGACCCGGTCGATCATAATATATTATCCATTTAAAATATGAGGGCAACATTGTTACTGTATTTTTGAAAGTATTGTGGCAATATCGTGCCGATTTTTCGGGAATGTAGTAAGGACTTGCCCAAAAGTGTATACAAAACGAGCAACGTATTCAATGCTGTTGATAATAAAGCATGGATACAACTATTCGCACTCAATGGAAACGCGTGTTGCATATATGAAAAAATGGAAGGCGCACTCCAGTCCATAAAATAGTGCACGCAGCATGAAGCGCGCCGTTACCGCAGTATAGGCAAGACGAAATTCTCTGATAAACATTGGGGTAATAGAACAGAACAGGTTACTTTCGCACAATTTTCACAAATCAGAATATTATATTCCACCGCCATATCGAGTCGTGACAGCAGCGTGTTGCTGCTAGAACTGCTTCATGGTTTCGAATGACCGGACGCCTTCAATTTTCAGGACGCAACACGGATGTCCATAGAGCACGAATAGTTGTATCAAGGTGTTGTAACCAATATTATCATCCTCTGCCCGGACATCAAAACAGAAGCATTGTTATACGGAGATTCGATGTATGAACTCTTGAGCGTTGCCAAATTTCTAGGAAAACTTGTGAGCATTTAGTTTTTGAAGTGCAAGAGTATTTTCTGACCAATTTAATTTAATGATTCTACGAACTCGATGCAATTTTTCTTCTTGTGAAAAGCTAAAATCTCTGAGGCGAGTCAGGATGAAAAGCTTGAAAGGAGGCATAATTCTGTGCTTGTAACATTCGTGCCAGTGTGCGACGAGGACAGGGGCCATGGGGTCAGGCAAACCCAGAACTTTGGCCAATCAAGGGGGAAAAATTGCTTGTCACTATCAAATGTTTGAAGCAGCGCGGCACGAGCACGACACGACTTGTGTGTGACGCGGGGCGAGCTATGGACAACTAGGTGTCCTTAAATAGAGGAGATCTGTTTAAGAATAAACAAGGTGGAAAAATGGTGCTGGGTCCACACCATTTCGCAAAGCCAAGAAATTCCAAAAATTAAAATTAGAGTCAAAAATTGGAATTTCTTGGCTTTGTTTCCCCGCGAAATGGTGTGGACCCAGCACCATTTCTCCACCTTGTTAGATACAGTTCGGGCCACTTCTTAGTATTTAATTTGAGAATAAAAAGGAGTGTTGAATGTCCCTAAAAGTGTCCTGTAATTGAACAAAATGTTCTCTTTCGAAACTATCTTTCCAGAAACCACGAATTTCTCACATATGAAGTCCGTCTACATTCGTATGTGTAGACTAGGCGTACAAACTTCAGTACTGCCGTGCTGATAAAAAACGGAGTATGAACATTGAGAAGTAGCCAAATTTCTGCGGATAAGACATGAATTTTTGAGGAAAGTTATGTATGTTGTTGTTATTGAAATATTTAGACATTTTCGATTAAATTGCAAACCGAATTGTTGGTAAAATGTGCAAAAAAATATTCACGATTTTCCCGGACGATTCGGTTTTTATTGAAGGAAATCTGGCAACGTCTGCAGGCTCATACGGCATTCTTCCTCAGCACGGCAGAGTATGTATTTCCTTGTACGCTTTTCTTTTTCGCAAATGTTCGTAAAAAAACTTTTCACACAACCGAGAACGCAAGGATTAACTCCTATACCAGTTATTACCCTCCTCTCTTTCTTTTTCCGTAGCCAGTCGGCGCGGCGTACCAAAATTGCAGTAAGCAGGTTTTAATTTCTTATATTTGATTTCCATTTTTACCCGACTAATATAATGACATGGGTAACCAGTTGGCACATTGCGGGTTTTTCTTCGAGATTTTTGGTTTTGTTTCCCGTTCCTCTATGTTTTCAACCTTGCTTTAATGTCACGAACTGTTCATGTAGAATTTTCATTGCGTGCCAGCCGATAATACCTGGAATGAAAGCCTAACGCATGGGGGTTTTTCGCAGACCCCCGCTGGCGAGCAGCACTGGTTTAGAATTTAGCAAAAACGTTAAATAAATAATGGGAAATCTAGAATGAATATGTTATCCTCATAAACTTACTTTGTGTAGACATGGTTGTACTTCATTAAAAACAATGATTTACCTGCAACACAAAATCGAAAGAACAAGTGATTAATAAAGAGCGAAGTGTTAAGGTTGACGAAAGCATTATGGAATTTTATGCAGCTAGTATATAACTTTAAGATTCATTCATAAAATTTATCGACAAATGCAAAAAATACGCTGTGATTTTAGAGGAGCAACCATGGAAAAATATCCTGAAGACAGCGAGACAAGATTGGCTGCAGGTTCTAAGATATAGTGTAATTATTTTACATGGGTTTAAGTGAAGGAAAAGTGCTGATTTTCAGCACTATCTTGCAACGATGCAGCGAGATGACCGCAAGCTTGACGAAAACGCGTTGCCCTGTATCTCTTTCTCACAAGCTAAAAAATGAATTTGAGCTAGCTGATAAAAATAGTTTTCGGAGGATGTGGCTTTTGTTACTCGCCGATAAAAAATTCTCACGCAAATGTTAGAATAAATTTCACCACAAATTTCAGAAGTCCACCATCCCTCTAGAAAGAAATAAATTCCATCTTATCAAATAACTTTGCTCTTTTGAAAACACATTTTCCAGTATTTTGCTTCAAAATTTAAACTTGAAAAGGGCATTCTGGTAAATGAGAGGACTCCTATTTACTGAATAATTTCAAAGAGCAGCGAGTGTCAGTCTTCAATAATAAAGCGGTTTTAATATTTATGATACACACTGTTACAAAGGAGGGGGAAAAAGCAAAAACAAGAAAAGACGATTTCTTGATGTTGTAGTCGAATGCTGCATCAGTTTAATTCATTAACGTAACGCATACACAACGTGTAATGCAAATTAACCACGCAATGTAAGAAAATGTCGCGTAATATCACGACAACCAAATGCAACGCACGGGATCTACGGTGCGGCGCAGCGTATTAAAAACTAAGTAACCTGTCATATCATTCAATCTATGAAATCACCAATTACAAGTTGCTCCACACTCGTAAAGTTTTGTGTACTCCCCAGAAATAGCAGAGGGCTGAAAAACAGAAATAGCGCGCGAATCCATCGCGATGAATTGTACTGATACGGCAATTTTAGCAATTACGTCACACTGTAAGACCAACCAAGTGCGTACATTAAGTACATGCCTACATGCTTTTTCCAGTTTCGCTCATCGATAACGCCAGTTTTAATTCTAAAAATATAATATAAGAAATTGTTCGTACGAGTAGTTTCAGTCCTATACTTGGGTGGTGATAACGCTTGCGGAGAGATGAAAATGTATGAATAATCACAGTAAGTTTTACAGATACGTAGGCTTCATACATAGGAAAAAAGATAGTGGGATTTAAAAATATTATAAACAAAATAAACGTAACAAATGAGTAAAAATTCATGTCTCTTAAAAAGCAAGTTACCAATTTGAAAAAATAAAAGCGGATGGCCGGAGCTGGGTATTGTACGTGAGAATATCAACCACGCGTCATTTTTCTCATCGGTATCGAAACAACATGCTGGAGGTTTATTTTGGTCTTAAAATTGGTAACACCGCAATAGTATTAAAAACAATTCCTCCGGTTCAGCTTCGTTAGACAAATAATGCACACGCCATCCCATCGATAAAATTTTGGTTAAGTCCATTTAAACGCAGCGTGGTTATTTTTTTAAATTCATGTATTTTCTGCAGACGCAGAGGTTCCGAACTATGATCAAAGATGTGGAGCAAACGCTTATCTTGATCAATTTAAAAACACAGCTCAACCAGCTCAAGATCAGGAAATTGGTGGTTAGGACCGACCTCAAATTTTCATGATTGGAGACAACATATTTTATGCCCTGGTTTGACCAATTGTTCCCACAAAATCATGGGAATGGGAAATTAGGGTCCAGAGAGATGCGCACGAGTCCTAAAAATTCCCAGTTACTTTGTTATCGTCCAAGCAATGGAAAAGTTTCCCACTGATATCACGAAACCGCACTCAAAACTCTATCAAAAATGGTGATATTTGGGTTGTGGGAAAACTATTTCAACTGCAGGGAGGAAGTTTTTGTTGTGGTGGCAACGGGAATATCATTTGGTCACCAGAACAGTTTATGTGAGAGGTGGATTTTTTTCAAAAATGCATGAATTTCGGCTGTCTTCCTGGTTCTCATTCAAACCGGAGTCGTTCTCCGTTATTTTCCTACCTTGCCTCTTCATGATTTTCGTTGAAATCATATTCGGCAAAGTAGGGTAGGTGCGATATGCGAATTTTATTCAGAGATGTTTAGGAACACTTCATTCTTCAAGTGTTTCAATATTTACCACTTATCCGTTATCTAATCTGAAACATAAGCATCGCATTAAGTTGATACGTTCATTAAATATTCTTTCAAATTTAGGATCATCTTTTTACGCGGCAATAACACAGGCATTATAATCGAAGTTTAAGTTCGCGGATCTAATAGAAGCGCTGGGTGCAAAAAGGGTATTTCTTGGTCACAGGGTCTCAAAATCTCAGCTAACGTTTCACCCATTATAACTTGAAGCGAATTCCTCTCTAAAATAAGAATTAGCACTGGAGATTCTGGAACACCATAACCAAGAAATGCCTTTTTTGCACCCAACGCCTCAATTCTATTCTTAAATAATTTACTTTACGATCATGGAAACATGATGGTAAAATAATACACTGGAAGAAAAAAACACATTGGATCTAGAGTCCAGACTCTTGAAAACATTAACAAGAAAAAACCCTCTTGATTCAGTCGGATTTTTGTTTGAATCAAAACGAAATCCGCTTAAGAGGCTTGGTTCTTGATTTAAGCTAGATTCTGATTAAATCAAAAGTGCTTTTTCTTGTCGATGTTTTTAAGAGTCTGGACTCTAGATCTAATGTGTTTTTTTCCAGTGTAGTGCCTGGTTCACATTAATTTGAGGAAAAAACAAGACCAAAATAGTGTGGACCCAGCGCTATTTTACCACCTTGTTACATACAGTTCGGGCCACGTTTCGTGTTTTTTTTTACATTTATTTCTGTCATTGAAATCAACAAGGTATTTTGTTAATTTCAGCAGAAAGTTCAATTGAAACCGCCTCAATTCATCCCAAAAACCAAAAAGTAACAATGAGCGAATTCGCAGAGACGGCGAGGCGGCGAAACTAGTGAAAACCAGACAAACCAGTCGAGATGGAGGAGGAAAGCACGGTGGAAAATTTTGAGCGAAAATTCGAACACATCATAAATTTGCGAATGTGAATTCCCAGCGGTTAACGAAACCGAAATCTTTTCGAACGTCGATCGAACGTTTGATCTTCGGTTTGGCAAGTGCCATTGCCCTGGAGGAACCAACTGTCTCCGATAAGTGGAGGTCGAAGAATGCGAATTTCGTCCGAAAAAAAAGGAAGAAATGCTTGCGTGAAGCATTTCGGATGAAACCGGTTTTTTGCGTTGATGCAGTGAATAACATAGGTCACGCGACCGGCGATCGCTGGCCGCGGAAAAAAACGATACTTAGCGGGAAGTGTCGCTTGACGAGTTGTCAAGAGTTTTAACACCGGGTAGAACGCGTTAAAAAACTGGAAAATCGTTTCATACGGTTGCCGTACAGTGTAATCGCTCACTCAATGTGATATAAATTCAGAAACACTGCACTACTCCAGACAGAAATGTTGGTAGGTATTTCCTGAATTGAGGGAATGTTTGTACTCATACGTCTCGGATTAGTTTTGTCTCGTACTTTCAACTTTATTTCTCTAGTTTTCCCCTTAAAGAATGCTTTCTGATAGATGAATTAGAAGGCTACGATGTATACTCAGTCTCTAACTGGGCTTCCCCTTTGCCCACCCCCCCTTTCTCCCTCAGAAAATCCCACAGGGATCTAATGTTGTTTTAGCGAAAATTCAATCGTCTAAAATCGGAGGTGAATCCTTAAAAATCAAATTAACAAGTGGGTCGTATTCAGCACGAAGGAACCAGCGCGATTACAGTGTTTTCAAATCAGGCAATTTTTTCTTTTCTTTCAAATACTCTTAATATGTGTACGGTATTGAAATTTGCACAATTATTTTCCTTTAAAATTTACACTTTTTTGGTGGGAAGTAAAAACTTTCTGCTATTCTGCACGATTTTTAAGATAATGATGAAGAAACAATGATTGGGTTCCTCCCGGAAGAAGGCGGCGTGGACGACCAGTAAAAGGTTGGCGGGAGGGAGTGGAAAGGGAGATCAGACGGTGTAATCTGCCCAATGATTTGTGGGAGGATCAATTCCGATGGCGATTTGGAGTCGCAGAGCGCTCTAGTGCGCTGAGGTAGCGGCTTGATATGTATGTATAAAGAAACAACATTTTTCCAACACCGCAATTGCACTGGTTCCTTTTTACTAAAAGCGATCCAAGTATGAGCTCCTATTAGTAAGGTTGAAATGTATGGCAGGCTGCTGCTCCAATAATCCGCGACAGGTTGCGTCCGCATTTTTGAAGGCGCCGTAGCCTTATTTTCAGGCGGTAAAGTTGGAACACTCCACGACTTCGTGAATCGAATTATACCGCGTTCTTGGACTTTAAAGTGGGAATAAAGGCTCAGTCTCCGAGTGAGCAACTCGGTAGGCGCGGAGGCGAAGAACGAAAACGGAAAGGCACAAAAGGCTGCGAGGACAATAGTGAAAAGAAAACCATCTGAAAAGGCCATTCCGCGGGAGTCTCTTCCTTGAGAGGGGTGATTGACGGTGGGAACTTGTGACGTCACATGACGTGACGAGCACGTGTCTTAATGGGGGTCCGTTGAGGTAGACTGGATAAACACGCCTCGTGAATCACGAACTTTGACCGACTTTCCGCGCGCTCCCGCCACCGCCGAGTGTTTGGATAGGGGACCGGCGAAGTTAAACCCCATTAGAGTTCCACAAAGAGGAGTCACAGAATTTCCTCCGAGGCGCCTCGTTGCGGGACTGAGCAAGAAAAATGGGCTGCTCTGCCGTGTTAGGGAGAAAACGCCGTATGAACGTTCCAGACATGCCACATTTCCTCCATACCCTGGTAAAAATTGGCGATAAGAGCTGCGTTTCAAAATACCATGGGAATTCTTATAGCCGGCTAAAGAAGGCTACAGAAAATCATATAGCTGGCTGTAGAATGCGGAGAAAATCATACGGCCGGGCTACACGAAGCGATAAAAAATTAAACGGCCAGGCTATAGTTCCTGTCGCCAGGGTTTACACTTTATCGCCTGGCTGTTGCTTTTTCGCCATCGGCTATAAAAGGCTATAAGAAATTGTGTAGAAATTCGTGTGCTTTGTAAATCTTTAAGTTTGTACGGAATCACCGTTTGTTTACAAAACGAGCATTATATTTTCCTTTACTACATATTTTTTTTCATCAATTAAAATGAGAATAATCCATACAGGATGTGCAAACATTTCAAAGTCATGAGTTGAACAACGCTGACTCCACGAGATTAAATATTAGAGCCTAACACAAAGCGGAGCGGCGGCGCACTGGCGCCTACAAACCTAACAGGGATACTTCACGCATTGCGCAACGCGTGAAGTATCCCTGTTAGGTTTGTAGGCGCCAATGCGCGTTCAGCGCTGGCTGCCCGCCTGCCGCACCGCAGCGTGCCACGGCGCTTGAAGCAACTATTTCACACCAGAGGTATTGCACAGTATCACACGAAACTGAAGGCGCTCTAATATATTAGGAATGGCAGGCATCCATCAAAAGTACGGAGCTTTGCTCGCAAAATAAATCAAGATACTACGGTCCAAAAAGAGAGCAGTGATCCAAAAACTCACTGAGTCCTAGCATCCGTAATTAGTGACGTTTAGTATACACTTTATCGCCTGGCTGTTGCTTAATCGCCATCGGCTATAAAAGGCTATAAGAAATTGTGTATCCGGCTATAGAAGCTATTGGAAATCTTACAGCCGGCCGTAGGTCTATGGTATTTTGGAACACAGATTCTACTGCCTATTTTTACCAGGGTAAAAAGTAAGTTTTTAAGGAGAGTTGTCGATTCTTTCTCTTGGAATTTTCGGATGATTTTGATCTGACTGCGAATAAAACTCTCTGAAAAGTTTAAGCAAAAATATTCACAAATTTCCCTGAAAATTTATATAATACTAATGGCAGAAATGCCAAATTTTCTCCGATAAAAATTTTATATTTAAAGGAGAGTTGTGAATATTTTCTCTTGAAATTTTCAGATGATTAAGCCCTAACTGCTAATAAAATTCTCTGAGTAATTGAAGGAAAAATATTCACAGATTTCCCTGAAAATTATTATTTTATCGAGGGAAGTTTAACAACGTCTGAGTGCTCATACGGCGTTTTTCCTCAGCACGGCATTGCTGGTGTAACACTTCATCGCCCAGCTGACGAAAGGGCGTAAGCATACTTTGAGATGAGCCCGGAAATGCGCTGAGTTGTATGGACGGCTGAGCTCATTGTAGAGTGTAGTTACGCGCTTTTGTCAAGAGGGCTACGACTTGACAGAATGAGAGATGAAGCAGTGTAGGGTATGTTAATTTCCTCTTCAAAATTTCACGCGGGACACGTTCTAATATCCCAGAATCACCTAAATAATGAGAAATTAAACGTTTATAGTTCAAATTTGAATTAGTAAACTTAAACATCTTGTTCAAGACAAAACCTGAATCAATGTGCATCAACTTAACCATGAAGTAGTAAGTTAGATCATTCGACAGATTGTCGTTCGTCTGGCGTAAGGGTGTACCTCGCTTTCCACATGAGCCCCAGAAAGCAAGGGTTTATATGCAGTACACGGCTCATGTGGAAATTGATATACGCCCTTACGTCAGAGGAGGGGTGACGAAATTATTTCGGACGCTTGATTCCACAAAAATCCTCCCTACTCTGACTTATGCCTTGTTGCACTTAAGTTTTTACCCTCTTTCGTGGTCCATTAGACATCCGGAACTTAAATTAAGTGCAATGGCGTGACCGGAGAGAGGTGGGGGGTGAAGAAAGTGGATGATTACGCCTCCACTTGAAAAGAAAATCACGGAAATGGGGCAAGGAGTTCGGGAAAGCGCAAAAAATATAATTTTTGTACAAAAAATCTGAGTCTTTACATCGCTCCTTTTCAGATCTGCCGAGGCCTGAGGCTTCAATTAAGCCACTTAATCGACCTCTGGACTGTAAAAAAGTAGCTTGGCATGCTATGCGATTTATCGATTGATCTGCCATTTAAACTTATGGAAAAGGATCGATAAACAGGGTGTTCGCGACGAACACCTTAATAATCGATTCTTTACCATAGCTTCAAACGGGGGAAATATCGATGATCGATCATCCACCCCTCGTACCGGCATTTCTGCACTGAGAAGAATCGGATTCATTAAAAGGAAAGAAAGCTGTTTCCTCGGCAATTTCTCATTGCGCTGAAAAAAAATACTGCTCCAAACAAGCGATGCCATGTCAAATTTTAATTCCTGCTAGTAATATCATTTTTGGAGGGAATCACAACTTGTTGCGAGAGAGAATCTCCCTCAGACACAAACAATTTACTAGACGTATAAATTCGCCTCTTTGACACAGCGAGCATATGGCTCTCAGCAGAAAGACTGCTGAGGAAACGGTTTTCTTCATCGGAATTTCTGTCAGTACGGATATCATGCACGAAAAGAACACGTTTTACTTCTGATTCACCTCGGTGCGCGTAAAATCTTCGTTCAACTAAGGGAAGAAGTGCTGAAGATGAGTCAGGATGAATTTGGAAAATTCTGGAGGCTATGGTTATGGGTAAAATTGCGGCGATTTCCATTTTGCGCCACCAAATTACTGACATTAGAGTTAATTATAGCGACGGTAATATTTTACGAGGAGGCCAAAACTATAGCCCCACCCGGTAAAGAACTTCAACGGGTAGAGGCAGACGAAACTGCCCAACTAATATTGGAGGACGATGATGAGAAAGTATAGCGCCGGCGCCGCACTATGGACCGGGTCGATAGGAGAAGTCGGACAAAATTTGGAAACTTTAAAAGCTCATAACTCCGTTTATACAGAACTTTGAAGTTCTAAAAGTGGTTCCATTGGTTTCCTCGTAAAATTCTCACCCGGAAAGACTCCTTAAAATTTAAAATGTGACGAAATAAACATCAAAATTTGCAGTTTTAGTCGAAAATTTCGTGTCCGACCTCTCTAGTTGACTCGATCCACTGTGCGCCGGTGCAGCGAAGGATATCTCATCGACGGACAAGCCGTGCAACTTCCGACAGATCGAGAGCTGCATACTGCAAGGCTCGTACGCCACGCCGGCATGCTGCCGCAATGACGAGAAAATGCAATCGCGAGTGCACAGTTTCCAGGGGCGGGAATTCAACTCAACCGACTTGGCAACACCGCGGATGACGAAATGGAGTTACTCTGGCGCCACGCAGACTCGTAATCGGACGAATCATCCTGTTGCCAGATGAGAAAAAAGATGCTGGACAGTACTAGGAATTTTATCGTCAAGATTTTTATTCCGATCAGCTGCGTGTTTTCAAGGAGGAGAGGGAGCGGGTAACGATTCTATTACTGCAAAGATTCATCTTTTCACTTCACTTGAGCTGACGTGTGTAAAAGGCCCATTATTATTTGGATTACATTTCTGAAAAAGGAACCAAGAGCATTCCAGTGTCGCTCAGATTTTGCAACTTTCTTTACCTTGCAAATATAAACTGAGCATCAAAACGAGGTTTATCTTCACTCTGAATGAACTATCAATTCAGGACGAAAATTACCTTCATAAATTTGATTATTTACATTATTTCAGTAACATTATTGCAAAGAATGTAAGTTGCACAATCCTAGGAACATTGGAACGATCTTGGTTCCTTTTTGCAAAATGCAATCCATTTATAGCTGTATAGCTGTAGCGGCTTACAAAGCGCTTAACTCACATTGCTCCTAATTTGTTCCGTTCAGTTCGCCTTCAATTTCTCGATAGGCAATGTGAGCGGCTCAGGAGCAGTAATAGTTGCTTGCCGCATTTCGGCCACGATCACTCTGTTTTTTTCACAGCTGCAATGGCTTAATACATCACTCACATTGTCTCACTCTCGTACCGATCTGTTTTGCCTTTTTTCGAACAGGCCCATTCTGTTCAGATTTCGGTGGAAACGATATGGCGCGGTCCCTCCATGGTTTTGCTCTGGGTGAGGGCATCGTCCTGCGATCCGAGACAGGAAGCAGCGTGGCGTGGATTTCGCCCGGAATCTGCGGTCTTACTGACCTCAATTTCGGTCGAAAAGTTCGCGTAATTGCCCGTCACCGTCGCGCCGCAGGATTACGCGCAAATTGCTCCATGACGGGAAGCACTCCGCACCTTCATCTTATGCAGATTTCCCGTTAATTGAACTCCGAAAGATTCCACCAGACTCCAGAAGTCTCGCCTCTTTCTAAGCAATTAATGTCCTCGTCAGTTTTTTATGCAATAATGGGCTCAATGCCCGATAAAGATCACACTGTTAAAAATCGAAAAGAGACATTCAGTGCCGGAGTCTATATGGCGCCCCAAAACCCCGAGTGATATGAATACGAAATGAATTTAGCAATGACCATCATAAAGACGTAAGATATTCCGCAAAAATAGTAGATTTCGCTTCGTAATAGTGTAACTCACTCTGTAAGGAGGATAGATTCCGCTCCGCATTCATATCACTCGAGGTTTTTGGACGCTATCTAGACTCCAGCACAGAATTTCACTTATACAAATGTTGATCAGTCCATTCGGCCCCCGAAGCAAATTATTTTTTGCACCCACAAAGTAGTCTAAACTCGCGGATTTGATTAAATTTTCTTTGGGTCACATTGACCAAATCTCTGGATTGGATTTGCAACCTCGATAAAAATCAGGCGAAACCACCAGGATTGAACTTGAACCGAATTGGTGACAATCCAATGCGCTAGCCATTCGCAACTCAAGACCTTCTTATTTTAATAAAAAAAAAAAAAAAAAACTTTGAAACAAGAAAAAATCTTACATTGCCTGCATCCGCTAGAAAATCGTCTAAAAGAACTCTCGTAGATTCAAGATTCCTTTATTAGGTAACATTACTTATTTTTGTCTATGATTGTCGATCGATCATCAAACTTTGAGCTTCTGACAGAGGAGGTTATTTAAACTGGATTCTGCTAGCCAAAAAAACCGCTCAACACTTGACGCATTAGTCACGGTGAGACGACGATTATTGTTAATCCTCGGAAATAACTATTTCAACTGTACACATCAGGTAGTTGATATAAAGGCTAGATCCAAGATATCCGTCGTCGCTCGCATGGTTCACTACGCGATCATAATTTTGGTGGAAAATTCCGCACCGACCAATCATCTGGGATGTGAGCGGCAGAAGTATCGAAAAACTAATGGAACCATGCCGTCAATGACCGCATTTCTTACCGCCGCACTCCATGGAGTAATAATATATCAGCGTATCAGGTGGATCTGCTTAAATTACGGCATTACCGATTACATCATTTCACCTCTCCCCTCATCCTCATTTCACCAGTCAAACTTGCCAATTCGCATCTGGCTCTACAGCTAAAAATAAAATAAAATAAATGAACAACCTATGGCAGTATTTTGAGAGTCGTCGCTAGGAGACGTGCAGTCTTTCAAGAGATTGAACCTTCCTTTAAAATTTGGAGGACCGCAAAACACGATTGAGACTTAAAGAAAAAAGGAAAATTTCTCTCAGAATTTCACTTCCGCGCGCTATCTCCTCATCAAGATATAGAAAGGCATTACCTAGGAAAATAAGACGTATAGCCCGAATACGTTCCTTCTGAGAGCCATTTAAAGCGAGTCTAATCCAAAATATCGATGAAAAATACACTCGAATGTTCTTGAAGACGTCCTACGCCGAGAAATCTCGGTAAAATTATTGAATTTTCTCGGTAATTTTACTGGACCTTAGTAAAAACGCCAACATTTTTTATCGACTGTGGTAGAATTACCGAAATAAAATGGCAAAGTTACCGGTAATTGATTACTAATAAAAGTGGTATTCTTACATGAAAAAAAAAAACAGTAAAAATACCGGTTTTTAGGTAAGCTTACCAGTCTGTCTTGGTAAAATTACCAATAATTGGTAAAAAAAAGTGAGATGGTAAAGGTACCAACGGACCTTGGTAAAAACGCCGAGAATTTTTTTTCAGTGTATGATGAAAATTTTGCAAGTGTTGTCAAACTTTTCCACTCTACGTATATGGTCATACAGATANGACCTTGGTAAAAACGCCAATATTTTTTATCGACTGTGGTAGAATTACCGAGATAAAATGGCAAAGTTACCGGTAATTGATTACCAATAAAAGTGGTATTCTTACCTGAAAAAAAACAGTAAAAATACCGGTTTTTAGGTAAGCTTACCAGTCTGTCTTGGTAAAATTACCAATAATTGGTAAAAAAAAAGTGAGATGGTAAAGGTACCAACGGACCTTGGTAAAAACGCCGGGAATTTTTTTTCAGTGTATGATGACAATTTTGCAAGTGTTGTCAAACTTTTCCACTCTACGTATATGGTCATGCATGTAATAATATTTACATTACGCATACTCTATTAGATGCAGAACTCTAGAGATTTACACCTAGTTGCTGTAACATTCATTGGAAATTTTGGCCATGCCATTTTATTCTCTGAGTATATCATTCCAAATGGACTGAGTTAAGCAGAAAGGAACCAACCCACATTTTGGAAAAAATTGAGTTATGAGTGGTTTTGAACTCAACCACTGCTCTACTATCTATCGCCAAAAAATCGAAGTTTTTGTTGGAGCAAATTTTGAAGAAATTGAACTTGAGGTTTATCTTTTACACTGAGTCTTATGCAGGAGCTAAACTTTAAACCTCTTTTTCTCGGTTCGATCCCGATGTGGCTTGGTTCCTTTCTGTTTAACTCCGTCCAAATATGACTACATTTCATTGTTAACATTTTTCGCAAGCAGGGGGCTTCCTCCATGAATTTGGTTACCCATACTGCGGTTGAGTTTTGGAAATCAGAATAAACTAGGGGGCTATACCCCCTGACCGCTCTGTGGGTCCACCCCCGAAACCCGAGTTTTACGTTAAACGCGTTATTCTTAATAATTTGTAATTAAGAATTATTTTGATACAAAAAATAAGGAGTGCACACGTTCCAAGATGTTAAAAGCTTGGCAAGCATTGCAACATGTGCTCTATCACCTGCGTGGAATTGAACTGAGTGAAAAAGTCCAAGCGGGGTGCATTCACTTTCCAGACGAGAAAGTGACCTCCACAGTCCACCGTTGACCGCGCGTGGGGCAATTGAATTACACAAATGGAAAATTACATCCTAGCTTGTCTGGACATTAAACTTGGGCTAATTGCTTATTATTCTCTCTGTGACTGAACATTGAGGTGCCGGGTGGATATGAAAAATGACTCATTCGTCAGAACACAGCAGAGCTATCAAAGCACTCAATGGATGTCATTTCAGTAATCTTGAGAGTAAAATATGCGATGCTCTTCGGCTTAGAGAGGATTTCTAGGTCTAAGTAAACGTGGGATGCGTCAAAAATCGTATCGAGACATCGGTGAGTGGATATGACTCATTTTCTAGTTTGAAACGGTGGCGTGGCGTGAATTGCGATACATCGATTGTTATGCCTTTTAAACCTATGGAAAAGGATCGATAAACGTGGAGTTCGCAGCGAACACCCTAAGTCATTGATTCTTTACCATAGGTTCAAATGGCATAACAATCGATACATCGCAATTCACGCCGCGCGACTGGTTTCAAAATGAAGTTCAACAAGTAATCAATGTTCGACTCCTGAGTCCTGAGTACTTGACGGGATGTTTTAAAAAAGCTTAGGGCAAAATCCTTGTATTTTCCTACTCCATGGCCTTCGTAAAGTTTTCCTGACTTTAATGAGCAAAATGTTAACGATAAAATCCATGTAGAAACTTATTTGCAGGGACAGTCACAAGAGATGAAACTTCGCGTACTCACTTGTGCTGTTTCACAATTTTAAGGGACGAGTTTTGGGGACGAGATGGCCCCATCATCAGCCGGCAGCGAACTAACGTCGCAAAATTTTATCCCTTTTTTACGATAAAATCCATGCATTATAAGCGCTACAGAGCATAAATACTAAGTTTCCAAGGCTAAAGTAGAGAATTCATACTGACATTCTCATTTTCCGTGGAAGTCCCGTTATTTTCCATGCTCCCCTGGGTCCCGGAAAATTGTCTTAATTTCCTGAGCATTCCAAATTTTCCAGATCGTGATATGTTGGCTTTATCGTTTTACCGCTATGAGTAACGAAAAGGCAATATTATAATCTTGGAAGCGGTTGGGCCACAACCAGTTCAATAATGTGAACCTTCCGCTAGTGCGTAAACGAGATTTTCTCGATCGAAATCGAGATGCTTTGGGGGCATAAAACGAATACGTATGGAATGACTTGTCAAGCACCGGGAAATCAGAATACCTGTGCTACGATCAAACACTTGACATTATTATGCGGCACTCGCGAGACGCGAGAGAGGACCTTCCAGATTGATTGTGAGATTATAAAGGATAAGTGAAACTTGATTGCGTTGATTCAGATGTGAGGAAGAATTTCCCACTTAGCATTCTGGTGTGCTTCCAACACTGGCTGCACACAACTCTGGATTTGTGGACTTGAGTGTCATAAGCATAAAATAGCTACATTGCGCAAGTTTTACAGCGGGCGATACGTGTTGTATTCCTCATTCCGTAAATCCATCAGTAACTAATTTGAGTCAATCATACCACTTTGAGTGATTGAGGTTTCGAATTTCTGGCTGGTTAAAAAAAAGAACAATACGTTTTATGTTTCATTTCAATGAACTAAATGTTTCAAGTGGTGAATGTTGAGGAGGTTGTTTTTTAATGTCTTCATTAGTTCGCTTTCAGTGTCCGTTCAAGGAGAGAAACTGACCGTTAAATAGGCACCAAAAAGAGGGACTTTTTTTTATTTCAGCTCGATTCCCGTTGAAGAATATGTTTGTAATGACTATTAGTACGGTTTTTTTTTGTTTAAAAGTAATGAGAATAATATACGCTGAAAGAAGTGATTGGCAGTCAAATTATTACTGCGAAAAGTGAAAGAATTCGAGGGAATGGCGGTTAATACTAAATTGACACACATAAAGTGCGAAAAGTCCCTGAAGGCCGATGGAATTCAAATGGAGTCCTTTAGGTAATTTGTTCACTTTATTTGACACCTTCCTTTTTTATCTAATTTCGCATATACTTATCTACTTACAAAAATGAGAACATCAGAACACTTTGAACTAACACTGATACACGTTTACCACGCTGGAAGAGGTGACCAAATGACGGCTTTTAAAATAGAGCTACGGACAGAGGATTTGCGCTGCGTTATATTTGATTACGAATAAAAGAGGCCGCACTGAAAAAAAATTTCTTGAGAATTTATTTTGGCCAAAAGCGTCGTTTCTTGTCAACAAAATTTGGTTTTTTTGAGTTAAAGAAACATTGTTTTGCTATCACAAAGTTTAAGTTAAAAAAGCGCGCACAGAGAAATGCCGGGTGGGGAACGACAAAACTTATTCTGAGCTTTTTGAAAAAACAGTCGCCTTCAAAATTATAAATATGCAATCCATACACGGCAGCTTTGATGAGCCACAGCCAAAATCTAGAAAAAGATCAAAAATCGGTTCTGAACCTGGATCACGTCATTTCCAGCGGCGAGGCGTTAATGATCGATTATCGATATTTCCAATTGAAGCTAATGTAAAAAATCGATTATGAAAAACTCATTGCGAACACCCTTTTTATAGATCCATTTCCATAGCTTGAAATGACAGATCAATCGATAAATCGCAAAACACGCCACGCCGATGATGCTGATAAGCGTTTTCTCCATTCGTGAGCCACTAATCTTGTTGGCGAGGTTTGAATGATCGATTATCGATGTCTCCCCATGTGAAGCTGTGGTAAAGAACATTGGCGGATCCAACAAATTGGCAACATTGTCTTTTTTCCATTTAAACCTATGGAAATGTATCGATTCTTGGAGGGACCAGGTGCTCTGACAATAATCGATTATTTAGCATATGTTTAAATGGAGGAAATCCGGTGTTGCCGAATTGCTGGATCCGCTTCTGGTAAAGAATCGATTATTAAGGTGTTCATTGCGAACAACCTGTTCATCGATCCATTTCCATAGGTTTAAGGGGCAGATCAATCGATATATCGAAAAGCACGCCACGCCACTGATCGCAGTACCTTATTGCAAAATGTAGTCCAGTTGTAAGTTTCCGAAGCAGGCAGAATAAGATGAGCTGATTTCACGGAAAATAACGACAACTCAATTTGAAAAGGCGGCGGGAAGATGGAGAGAGTGTAGCCGACATCGATTTAATTCACGAAATTCACGGCCGCTCCGAGCATGGAGGAAGGTTCAAGATCAATGCACAAGAATAAAAGTTCGAATTGAGGCGCTGCGCCGGCCATGCCGCGATTGCGTTGCATTAATGGAAACTCACGTGAATCGCTTTCCGCTTTTCCACATTCCACCTCCTCCGAGATGCAGGAGAAATTCCGCGACTTGCATCGCCTCCTTTCAAGCTTCTATATACTTTAGGGTGAGGAACGATGAAAGGCGTCCATTGCATTCTACACTGTTAAAAATCGAAGAGTGACATTCGGTGCCGGAGTCTATGCAGCGCCCGAAAACCCCGAGTGATATGAATGCGAAGTGAAATTAGCTCAATGAAAGCGTACGGCACTCTGCAAAAAGAGTCGATTCCGTCATAGTGACAGAGTAAGTCACTTCGCAAGGAGAATAGATTCCACTCCGCATTTATATCACTCGGGGGTTTTTGGAGCTTGATAAACTCCGGCACAGAATTTTACTCAACACAAAATGTTTAACAGTGTAAACTCATCAGAGTGGATAATGACAGGCAGATAAAGAAATGCTTCTACAACCCAGAACTTAGCCGCAATATCAAGCGCAAAACTTTTCTAAAAATTTTCTCCTATACATATATATTTCCTATTATGTGAATATAATTTACTAAAAAATCAATATTTTGACGGTGGAGATTTTGCGGGGATGCATGTTCATAGAACGTAATACAACAGAGGAATTTAATGTAGATGGAATTTCGAACAAAAGACGGAGCATTTCGAAAATAAACTTCCACCCGCATAAAAAGCTCCCGAACTTGAAACCGTAATGAAGCTAAAATCCACGATTGATCAAAAGCCCATCTCGTCACATTATGCGTCCATTAGTCGAATGCAGTCCGTGCAGCTAGGTGCTTGAGCGGAGTTGCCACTATTGTTGACAAAAAATAACCTTCCCCACACTCGGATACTTTACACAAAGTGGTAACGTTGTTCATAAACATTCACCCCCCGCTCCGCTTCGTGAATATAACTTATTAAAACAGCGGTGCTTATCACAAGATCATCCTCTAACCGTGAGTTGTGTCAAATTACGGCATCAACTTTGAGAGCTTTCTATGAACTTTGGAGTTGATCTCTGTTTGGGGGCTCGTCTGCTTCACTATGATTCAATTCAAAGCGTTGCCAAATATCCTTTCATAAAAAACAAATTTTCAAGGAAATCAAAGACTATTAATCCTTCAATTTTTCTGAGAGCTTCAGTCGGAATCGGATCTAAATTATCTGCAAATTCCATCTTCAAGCTCTCCTTAAAAGTACACATTTTGTCACCTTTCGGCCAAACTATCACAAGCGCCAAGCAACGTTTAAAACATTCCGCCACCATTTTATATTTTTAGAGAGAAATTGTTTGTTGAATCTGTTTGAAAATTTCACTGAATTTTCTTTGTACTGCCGATAAAATTCAGTGATATTTTCAAACAGATTCAACCAACAATTTCTCTGTAAAAAAATAAAATAGTGGCGGAAATGTATAAACGTCGCATGGCGTTTGTGATAATTTAGCGCGAAAGAGACGATTTTATGGCGGGGAATTCGGCAACTCTCGAATATTCATACCTTAGTGCGGCAGTATTCGTGAATTGCGTCATGCATTGAGAAGGAGGTTTAAGAGAGTGCTACGGTGAAGCATGGCATGACGTCATGAAAAAATTGGCGGTTTGCGGCGGTTTGACGCCACCTAAAATACACCTTGCAATAGAGTGTCTGTCTGAGTTGAGTATAGCGCATCGAGTACAGGCTAATTTTTTCCGAGAAGGTGAAAGTGGGTCTTGTATAGTTTTTTTTTTTTTTCATCACGATAAAGCCTGAGCTGACACGAAGCGCCGCATCGTCCATTCATCGAACGAAGGAGCGTTATTCAAATATCCATCCGGAAACGGCTAAAACTTTGACCTTACTTATTCCACAGGATGATTGGGCACTTCGACCGCCTCGCGCTGAAGAATTCAAGGCATATTTCCTACGTTCATTCCCATCTACAACTCTCGATTACCGTACAAAAATAAGAAGTAAGTTTTAAGACTAACCTCGAAGTCTCATCAGTATTCTCATTTCGATTAATATCGGTGGAGCTCCAAAGTGTATCGACTGCGAATGAGGTAAACGCAAAAAATTCAATGAGTGTTCGTATGTAATGTGATGGTCGTGTATCATGTGCCAAGGACCTAGAATGTTATTTAAATGGAGGTCTTTAAAGACTATGGGTCTTTAATTTCGCCAGCCAGATGAAAAAAGCTCATCGATGACAGTTATGACCTCCATTAGACGAGAAAAAAATAAGACAAACACTTCTAATGGTGTTTTATTAGACTCATTTATTTTCTTTTGTGCTTCACCGATACAGGGATAACTTACACGAATGTAAGTAAAACCACTCACGATCAGTCAATGCGCTCTTTTTAACTTATCTGAAAATTGATCGTGTTGAAATACAATCAGTCAATTTTCAGTCAGTATAATTATACTATACTTTTTCATTTGTCCCAGATTTTAATTTTTTTTCTCGCCATAAAAAATGGGTCAATTTGTGAGGTTTATACCTTTCTGTAAAATTAAGATTCATTAAGATGGGGGAAAGTTACAGGAGCAATTTCTAAAATTCCTGGTGAGTTAGGTAAGGAAGTTTCTACTGCAACCATAGACAGAATTTATTCTCAGGGATGAACTGAATAACCTCTAGGATGCATGATAGATTCAAAGAATTTTCAAATTATCTACACAATAAATTACCACAAAGGAAACAACGCTCAACTTATAGTGAAGGGCGTCAATTCCGGTGGCAAGGCGCGATAATAGACTTTCGATATTTTCCCATTTGAAGCTATGGTAAAGTATCGGTTACTATCACTATCTCGTTACAAACACCCTGATAATCGATCATTTCCCATATATTTAAATGGCAGATTAATCGAGTCATTGCAAGGCACGCCACGCCACTGGTTTATTCAAAGCAGTCAAAAAACAATTTGAAAAGGTGAGGGTTCGTTTGATGCTTGGCAAATAAGGCATGAATCTTTTCACTCTGACCTGTCAATTCGGAACTTCGTCTTTTGACATTCCATCAAGAGAAAACTTCTGATTTATTGAAACGTAGTTGTTACACCCGCCTTTGAAAATGGGAAGTGATAAGACTTTTTTCATGTGCGTGTGCGTATTGGGAACAAGCACACTTTGTACGGATTGAATTGTGAAAAATAAATAATCATGCATAGTAGCAGGTCAGGCACAAATTAATCAGAATTAATACATCGAGCTTCACATGGAATTCCTGCGGATTATTAGTAATCGCCCGGTCAAAAATCGGTCGTTGCTGAAGATAGTATAGAAAAACCGTTTAAAAAGAAAAAACGGAAGATTCTTTTTCCTAATTTTAAACAAGTCAGAAAGCAATGTTTGCCTGCTTTTGAACGTTCTTACCCATAAAGTCAACGCAATTGTGTAACAAAAAGGGGGAGGGGTAGCGGGAAGTTTAGCGGAAAGGAAGAACTACCAACACCAACCACGTAGAACTTAAGTTGAACTACATTTTGCAATTAGGAGTTAACATTTCTGAATCAATTTAAACACAACATATGCACCAATAGTTTCCCTACAGACATGTGTGTTTTTACGGATGATCCAGAAGTTTTAGTTCCTAATTGTGCAAAATAGTTTTTACCTATCGGACTGAAGAAAGTCCACAGTAGGAGGACTAGATGATTTTCTGGGTTCAAATGCTAGATCAGCGTATATTTTACTTTTAAACGTTTCAAAGTGTCAAATTGGAATGGCTGAGAGCTTTTTGCGCTACTACTTTAATGTTTCTTCTCGAATAATGTTTTGAATTTCAATTTAAAAAGAAAGCAGGGACAAAAAATAAGGGCCGAAAATTTCCGATGCGCGAAATTTCAGTGCTCTTATAACAGCGATTTCTCGAGATGAGCTGGCGCAGCTGTTGTGGCAATTCATGTAAACAAGATCTTCGGCACTGTTTACATTCGTGAAGAGCTTCAATTATTTGAGGTCGGTGTCACCGATTCGCAGAATTTTTCCGAATTTTCTTGTGTAACAAATCCGAGGTAGCGAAATTACGAGAAGAAAATCGGCGACAGGGTGTTAAGGCCAAAAAATTGACTCTTTATCACCGAGCGATAAGTCGGTCATCGCAAATCACACTCCTCAAAACGTTACGATAACTGCCAGATAACTTTAGTCAATATTTGGACAGCGGGATCTCTGCCCTGAACCGCTCGATTAGTTCATCTTCCTATGGAATGTTCGCGGTTATACAACTGCACCTTTACTGTTGACACAGTGCGGGTGCCTTCCATGTTGACGTGGGTCAGGGCAGCGGCAAAGTGCATCGAAGTCTCTGGAGAGCGGAAGGCTTCCGATTTCTAGATACTTCCCTGCACTTTGTAGCTGACCGAAAATGTCTTTAAGATAGATGCCAGGGCCCGAATCTCGTTGGAAAAGTTGCGGTCGACTGCAAGTTGAAGCAGATGTTGACGTTGTTATTCGGTCATTGATTAATGGTTTGCACCGTTGAGAAACTAAGAAGAGAATATTATTATTGCGACTTAAAGTCGAATTAAGAGGTTAGGTTTCTCAACTTGCGGTCGACGGTAAACCATCAATATTTAGGCCCGGCACTGTGCCAAAACTCAAGAGAAACAAGCGGAAAAGCTCTAAAGATCGTATTAGAGAAGCGCTGTTTTGTTTGTATGCGCGTTTTTAAGTTCCCCGAAGAAGATAAGCACCGTTGAGATGAAAAAACTCGCTCACCAAAATTTCTATTATCAATTTTGAAAAAACTACACTACCGCTAAAAAAATAAATTTTATGTATAGAAAAACGAGTATTGTCCTCCGTACTTAGACATGAGAAGCATTAAATAAAGGCACCACAGATAAATCTATTACAAATATGCTAGACCCCTCTCCGCCATCTTGTTATTGAGCTGGTGCGCCATTTGAACGCATTAACCCTGGTATACTGGAGTTCTAGAGGTAGATTGAAATCAAAAAGTTCTCCCTATCGTCTAAGCGCTTAAAAGTGCTACAAAAGGAAAGGTCCAGATCATCATTATGAACCAGACCGTCTTCACTGTTCTTCTCTGCGACTCCGATGGTAGAAAATGGGGGTGCTTTTTCGTCTGATAGAGCTTTATAAAACTGAAAAAATGCCGTAACTTTATGCGAAGATACTATGGACACCAATTTATTTAAGTGAGGTTTGAATATCGTGGGGGACTTGTAAGCACGAGAAAATGGATGAGGTATTTAATGAGAGACAGCAATTACTGAATTATTAACGTCTTTCGTTTGGCGTCACGCTTAGCGTTCGGAAAATGACGCTTCCTCTATGGGCACTTGAATCGATAGCCAGCCATTGACCATTGTTAATATCATTCCCAAGGAAAGAAATATCTGACGACTGAAAAGCTTAGGTTTAATTCAATTATCTGGACAACTTTTTCTGGAAATATTTCAAGTCGGTGCATATATTCCGCGGAAGAAATGAATGCCTCATTGATCTACATGTAAAATCTGGCGTTCAGCAATCGCAAAAAATCTCGACTGATTCAAAATTATTTCCGATTATGATCTTTTGCGTGGGATCTTACGTAAGGAAGATAATGCCAGTTAAACTTCTGCATGGTGCGAAGCGATTTCCTTGAAACTTTTAAGGAATCCGCACAACCGTTCGCTTTTAAAACATTGAATTGCTCAGAAACAGGCAATGGCTAATGTGGCTTGGTTCCTTTCTGCTAGACGCGGTCCAAATTGCGCACCGTACTGAACGCGCAATGCGTGAAGTATTCACGCAGTCTTGTAGGCGCGCACCAGAGACAAGAGACCCTCCACTAGTAACTTGGCTATGGTGGAAGCTTTTACTTTCGGGACTTCAGCATTCTACTGTTGACTTACCTATATGGTTGATGTTCAACAACGTGTTGGCAGTTTCGTTTCGCAAACAAGCCGAAAATGGCCGACGTTTGGGAAAGTTGTTTGGCTTATGACGTCATCCGAAGCTCATCTTCGACCATGTAGGTAAGTCAACAGCCGAAAATAGGGTGATGACTGTTGCTCGCTCATAATTGTCCATAAGGAATTGTTGAAACCCCGAAAGTAAAAGCTTCCACCTGTCGCTAGGAGGCCAGTGGAGGGTCTCTTGTCTCTGGCGCGCACCATGATCTGCGCGCAATGCGCTAAGTATTCCTACAGTCTTGTAGGCGCTAATATGCGCTCCGCGCCACACGGTGTTTTGCGTGATTCGTTTAACTCGCGGAGTCAGCGTTTTCCAACTTGTTACGACCATTAAGTTTTTGCATAGTTAATGGATTACTCTCATTTAAAGTGATGAAAAATGTACATAAAATTAAACTAATATTTTGGGGAAATTTTCAGTGAATCTTCTGCATGGTGCGAAGCGATTTCCTTAACATTTTCAAGGAATCCGCCTAAACACTCTCTGTTAAAAAAATAAATTGCCCAGTTAAGTTTGGCAACACCTGATGTGGCTCGGTTCCTTTCTGCTAAACGCGATCCAATTTGTCGTGTAGTGCTTGATTCAGAATTTATCGAAATTATTCTTACTGAATCGATCAGAAATAACATCATAAATTATATGAGTGAAAGGTCAAAATATTTAATAGTTTGTCTATTCAAGGTTGCCATTTTGGTGTGCTTAAGATGCTTAGGCCCTACAATAGGTGGCATTCACCTCTAAAGAGTTAACTGAAGAAGATCCCCCAATTTTCAACTAAGTAAGCAGTTTCGTGAGGCAAATTACTTCCGACACCTGATAGACAAGAGCTTGGTTTTTTCCATGACTTTCATGGCGCCTTGTTTATTTACAAACTTCGTGGTTGCCTCTTCGCGCTATGTTAAATGTCGAATGCGGTTGCCAAGTGAGCGAACATATCCACAAAGTTTGCATGTTTCACGGCTCTACAATTTTTTTTTCTTTTTTTTTCAAATAAGGTTTTGAATAAAAAACTACTGTAGTATTTTCTCGATAATTGCTGGTGCTTAAGAGAAACTTGCTGATCTTCATGTAATTTTGAACATAGCTGTCAAATTCGTTTTCAGCGGATAGGTTGAGATTTCAACAGACGCACCAAGAGAAGCTGGTATTGAAACTTCATTAAAATATAATACAAATACAGATGTAAAGTAGACACCGGTGTCTACTGGCACTCTGGCATTAAAATTTCTCGCTTCTTCCTTACTTTCCCAAAAATTCATTTTTTGGGGGATTCTCAAAGATCCATGAATCCGTACTTTTTCCGCGCAGTAAACATCCTGCATTATTTCTCCTGTTTTCTACTCATTGACTTTCGGCACTTTCTGACTGAAAATTTAGAGGGAGCAATATCGACACGAAAAGGGTACGGATTATGAAGGTTACATCGCTCTCCCGCCTTCAATTTATGGGGTAGGCCGGAAAACATCCTTCGTGGATCAATAGCTATCTACTCAAGGATTCAAGTGACCAGAAACTTCAAGAGGTTTCTGAACTCCAACGAGTAAAGGTAACAAGTAACTTCTTTCACTCCAAGCAGTAAGAATCAGCATCAAAATTTCCGCACCCTTAAAAAATATCCTCCTGCAAGGAAAAGTAGGCCAATGGCGAAAAATTCCAAAAATCAGCGGGCTCTTTTCGTTTGTTAGAAAAAAAATTATGTTTTATAATCTTTATTATCTTCTAGTTCGTTCTACCTAAAAAAAAAAGTTTCATGGAAAAATTTTCTCAGGAATGTTTACTGGTTTTCTGGAGCGGACGAGCATTTCCTGGACCCTCTGCATTACGCCTTTGGCTCCCTCCTTTGACACCCTTAAAACCTCCAGAAAACTGGCAGCGATGCACCTTACCGGTGTCGGCAAAAAATTGGCGAATCTAGACGCTCGTGCGGTCGAGCCGAGGGTGAGAAGGTGAGATAACCGTGCGACGGTGCACTGGGAGAGCCTCGCAGTTGGTCGGAACTGCGATAATCTCCCGGCTCCGTTGAAACTTTTGACTTTCGTGCGCTAAACTTTGATATTGAACTCTAATTCGATTTGTCCTTTTAACCTCTAAAGCGAGTCGATTCCCAGCCGCTTTCATAATCGGCAAGAATATACGCACCGCCCCAACGACGACCGCTGCCACCAGCACCGGCTTTGCCACAACGTTGCATTCCATCACCCGGATTCCCGCTCATCCCGTGTAATTTTAGCCATATTATTCAAGTATTAACGCCGCGATGGCAACACTGTTGGATCGGATCAGACCTCCGTCACACCAGAGCCCATCGCACCGTATTTCTTGGCTAGTTGGACGGCGTTAAGCAGAAAGGAACCAAGCCACATCAGCTATTGCCAAATTTAAAAGGGCAGTTTAATTTTGCACATGAAGACGACTGTGCGGATATTTGTACAAATTTTAGTATATTTTGAGCGGAGTGCGGAGCAAATCCTTTGAAATTTTCAAAAAAAATCCACGCGAAAGTTCCCTTGTAAAAAATTAAAATGCTCAGTTAAAGACAATGGCTGATGTTAACTGAATAAGTGAACGTGGCGTTCTTGCTCTCTAATAAATGCAGTCATTTCTTCGGATATAAACCAGAACTTAAGTCTTTTTTTACAATTTAAAAATACTTTGGGATTTTTGGCATTTTTATAATCCCTGAGGCAGGAACATGTAGGTAAAAATAAAATAAAAGCTATATATGGATCTCGGTTCGTCTAGTTTTGAAATACAATGTTTTTATTTTCAGTTCTTCCTGAACAAAATTCCACGAATAAAACACACATTTTGTAACTTCGGGACCAGATTTTCATTTCGGCTTGCGGATGCAGCGGAACCCACAAGAACTCTCCGGGGGACCGCCTATGCTCCGTCGAACCAGAGCTTTGGGAAACCACAAACTCCATTGGGCAACCAAAAATGCTCGGCACCTGAAGACGCCATTACTCAACCATGCTACGGAAAAACGACGTATGAACATTCGAAAGTTGCCAACTTTCCCGGATAAAACATGTTTTTGAGAGGGAAGTTGTGCGTATTTTATCATGACATTTTCAGATGTTTTAAATTAAATTAGGGTCTAAGAATTTGAAAAAAATTCTCACAATTTGTTCAGTAAATTTATTTTTTGTTGGAGGAAATATGGCAACTCCTGATGGCGTATACGGCGTTCTTCCTTAGCACGGTAGTTCTATACGTGCGGTCGGAACACACTTAGCATTATGCCTTTTCCAGTTTAATTGTAAGTTGCAATATTCTACTTTTGTGTTTTGTGCTGTAATGTCACTTACACTACTTGTTACTGCATTTATATTTCCTTCGCAATATGATTCTTCTCCTTGTAGGCGGCAATATTTAAAAAATTTGCCTCGGTGAAGTTTTGAAAAGAATTTGTGTATTATGGTGCATAAGTTTCCTCCTGACTGGGACTTTTTTATTGTGTAAATCCATTCAGCTATTGATTATTCGCCTGGATCGAAATTGGCAACTTCCCGGCTACCTAAGCTCATGGCGGACAGTTTAGCAGACGAAAAGCAGCAAAAAGTGAAAGGCACAGGATTTTCTAGGCTACCGGGTGATTAAAACCTGTCACCTGAGTGACAAACGATCTAAAAGCAGCGTTGCTACCCCGTGAGGTTTTTTCCCGACTCAAAAATTATATTAAACGATTGCTTGAATGGGGGTCATTAAAGGTCGTAGATGTTAAATTTCATTGAGGCGATTAAACTGACGACTCATCGAAGTCTCTGATGACCTTCATTGCTTTGTACAGACAAAACTCTATTTGCTTCGAGATGTATTTACCATCCATCTCTTTTGAAACCGCTTAAACTTTCATAATTCGGGAGACAAAAAAATTTAGAATTTCGATGCTGCGAATATTTTTGGTGATGCGATGTTTTGCAAGGAGCCTAGCAATGGAATACAACAGTAATCAATGAATGAACACAGGGAACTTTGGGTAGATTTTCATAATTTCCACCTAAATTTTCCCCGCGATTTTTTAGGGCATTCATAGATAAATCAGTTATTTTCAAAAAGGAACAAATCCATTCTTCGATGAGTCTTAGTTATAGCATGTCCTTTAACGCAAGCCAAGGCTCATGCAAAAATGGACTGGTTCCTTTTTGAAAACAACTGATTCATATACAATATAGTAATATGCAACGGTTAATGCTGTTGAAATAAACTAATCCAATCATTATCCGCTTTACAGAAAAATGTGTCCACTTTACTCTGACGCTCTCCCATAAAAGCAACTTGAGAGCGTACAAAGTACATTCCACCGCGACATAAAATGACAGTTATCGCTTTTCAAGTTCAACTGAGAATGCAACTTCCTGAACTTGGATTCGTAACGGCTTGTTTACCTGGACACCTCAAGCCTCTTCATCACGACAACGGATCAGAGATGCAATCACTTCATTTCTTAACCTTGCTTCTTTATCAAAAGCATGTTACCTGCAGGCTCCCATTGTCTAGATCATGAGATCACGACAGAGATTGCCAATTAAGTCACAGGTCGATTTGAGATTTTAGATACGGCGCTTCCGTACGCTATAATAATTACGATTTTTTCTTCAATGGTGCAAGTACCGTTTTAATCATTATTTGCGGTATTTTAGAGGAATTTATAAAACCATTTTCAAAATGATTCGAAAAAAAAATTGAAATAATGATTTTAAAAAAATTATTGTGAAACAATTTACTTGAAAAAAAAATCAAAAACATTTTCACAATAACACTAGGTCATTGAAGATAAAAATAACAATATTCCGTTCATTTCACTTCAGAAGCGGGATCGAATCAATTTAGACTCTACGAGGCGGTAAAATAGTGCTCGATCCACACTATTTTGCGGGGAAAGCAAGGCCGAAAACTTCCAAAAATTTCTATTAGAGCTCATTCGGAGCTCGTAATTTTTACTCTAATTGAAATTTTTGGAATATTTTGGCCTTGCATTCCCCTCAAAATAGTGTGCACCCAACATCCATCAGTCCGAGCCACATATTTAGCTTTTTTTTTTTTTTTTTTTTTTTTTTTGAAACTACTTTCGAGTTAGTTATTTTTTATTCAACCCCTATGATGTAAAAAAGTCAAGGATACGAAAACCCTTGGTGGACTTGTAGTCGAAAGTTACGCACCGGCAACGTTTTAGGTCGATTAGCGCGTGGAGTTATTTACGTAATTTACGTGTCATCCTGTGTCTCAGCCGTAATCCCTCGAGCCACCCTTCTCGAGTTCTCACTGGTAGCGCGTCTCTCCCCTTTTCTCTCGGCTCCCTGTTCCAACTCCCCTACGATTAAGCGCCCCTCAGAGAGTCGGCAGGGATCCCTGTGAGCTCGCGAAAACCCTGCCATTCTATCATCGGTCCCAGCCCTCGGCGAATCTCGACTTTTCACAGCTTTTCCTCGCAATATTCTTCACCGAATCCCTGAACTTCGTAACCTCACTTTCGCTGGTTCACTTAATGGAGAATTTGCACGAGAAAATTTCAATACTGCATACACATATGGTATTACTGGGTGAGCCACAATTACAGGGTTTTTTTTTCCTTTTAAATTTTACTCGATTGTGAGAATTTGTAGAAAAATATACAGAGTGATCCAGAGTTAAACGGCCAGACTACAGGAGCCAAAACACTCCTAACCCTCCTCATTAAATTGAGATTTCAATTTTTTAAGATCATTCATGAATTCAGAGCATAACAGTACAGGAAAACAAAAATTTTCGTGAGATTTGACTCACAACCGTTGCCAAAATTCAGAAAAAACTATTTACTCTCCGAAATTTTGGCGGAGCCGTAGCTCCGGCTGAAGGTACTTTAAGAAAAAACTTTATGCTAGAAAAAATTATTATTTTTACCCATAGAACACGCTTCTGCAGTCTGCCCGTTTCACCCTGGATCACCCTGTATTTATGTTTCAGAAAATGAATCGCCTTCTAATGGCACTCTATAAAGAGAGTAAGTTCTGCTCGGCACTAATATTTTTGCACTCAGCGCAATTAAAATTTTAAAAAACGCGCTCTATTCCCGGCGAAAAAGCCCATATTTTATACGATTGATGTAAGATCTCACTCATTGCGATAAATGAGTGATGACCGCGGCGATTTTCTGACTGCGATGCGTGCGGGAGATGGGGGAAATCTAGGCTTACACGCAATCAATTGCCTAAGTAATCATGTGGTAATCATTCCAAAACTGCCTCGAGTCTCGTAATAATTATGTGCAGTCGTGCGGTCCGCTATGACGCATTTAAAACTTATCACTCGTACTTAAATGCCTCATGTAGATGACCGACAGCTGCAGATATATGGATGCAGTAATTTCAGGTGATCTCAACGGCACATACTGTTCTAAGGTCACTCTACTTATTCCCATCCGCAACGTAAAACTGCCCCAAGAAAAAGAATATATGATCCTTTGGCTCTTCGCTATACTTCGCATAGGCTCCCATTATATCATATGGAAAAATATGCATAAAACAAGAGGAAAAGCTAGATTCTGGACCCAATTATTATAAATCAGCACTACCACAATTAACCCAGAAATATGTAACTTAATTGTATTGATCTTGATTTTGACATAGATAAGACTGTGATTGATGGGTAGTCATGATACGAACTGAGTTATGCGTTTGGAAAACCTAAATAATCATTTCCTCGTGGGCACAGAAGTAAAACCCATCCTGCAAATGGACTGCATTTTGCAATTTGGAACTATAAATTCTGGCTCTTCTGGAAAAACACTTATGTGCATAGGAAAACTAATGGCACATACGTTGTTTTTAATCCGTGCTAGAATTTATAGTTCCAAATTGCAAAATGCAGTCCAAATAATACTGTCTCAATATTGCTTAACATCCCCCAGGTCTAAGCAATGTTGATAGGGAATGGTGTAGCAGTGTTGAGGCAGCGTTGCTGGGGTAGAAAGCAATATTGCCAGCAGACATTACATCAATATCCATTAGAAATGTAGCCCGACGATATTAACAGGTATTGGACTACATTCTTCAATTAGGAACTAAAATTTCTGGCTCACTTTAAAAAACAACGTACAACCCATTACTTTCCCTATGCACACAAGTGTTTTTACAGAAAAGCTAGAATTGTATTTCCTAGTTGCGAAATGTTGTCAAATTCTGTCAAAGGACACTGCTGTGCCAATACTACCGTACCCAGGATAAACTCCGTATGAGCTTTCAGACGTTGCCAAATTTGCTCTATCAAAATACGAAGTTTTCAGGGAAACCTTTGTCCTACAAATATTTTTTCTTGAATTTTCAGAAAATGTTATTCGTGGTCAGTTCTGAATTATATGCTAATTTCGAGAAAAAACATTGATAACTTTCCTCAGAAATAAACATTTTATTGGAGAAAATTTGACAACTCTCAAATGTTCATACGGTGGTTGTCCATAGCACGGCAAAATATATCCTGGATATCCCTTAAGTAACGTTGCCTCACGGTTGTCTCGAAGTTAAAAGAGCAGTGCTGCCTGGCAATATCCCCTGCAATATTACCCCTGCCCCATTGCAAGGTGGGATGGCGTAAACTATTCGAGTAAAGGCAGACATTGAGTGCACATTCGCACTATGTTGACGAACTCAGTGACCGAAAACGCACCATAGGTGCGGATGGCAAAGACTTTTTTCCACGGTATAGACAATTACGAAAATAAACAGTTGGACGAGTTAAAATAAATCGATAAGATAAAAATAACGCCGACTGGGTGTAAACAAAACGAGAACCTCGCGATAACCTCATCGCGCAAAAATGCTCATCTCAAATCGCCGAGAGAAGCTGAGGCAACGTCCGATACGATACGTCAATGAGACTAAAGTCATATGGGCCGAAAAGGTCAAAGCCGAGAGCACTTTGAGAGTAAAAAAGGGAAAATCGCAGGCTCTGCAAGTGCCTAAAAGTCAGGACGATGTATTTTTGGTGCTCTTATGTTAGAATGACTACTTTTTTAAATTTAAATTGAATTAGAAATTAGAACTGGTTTAATTTTATACAGGAGCCTTTTAAAGGCTGGGTACACGTCATGTTTACATTGTAAAGAAATATAGTATTTACATTGCATATAACTTAATTGGAAGTGAAGAAAAGTATAATAATAAAAAGTAGTCATATCACAAAAGAGGTTTGATTGTCTGACATTTAAGGGTAAATTGACAGATTGTTTTGTAAATTCTTTAATTATATATCTAGGACAGCTTAAAAGTGCCTCATTGAGAGTAATGCTAAATTTTTTCGATCCCTCATTTTTCAAAAATAACCTTAGGGCCTCTAGAAGATTTTTAGAGAGGCTTAAGGCAATTTTTTTCACGAAAAATTTATCTTTTTTCATTACAAGACTGTTCTTTCTGTGAAATTGTGCCTTGTTTCATGTTGGTGACTTGGAAATATGCCCTCTCGACTTAAATGTACCTTTTTTAATTCTATCTGAATTAAAGTAAAACATGCCATCCTTGATATATCTATATCTTGCTCTCATTTTGACTTCCTTTTCTTCTAAAAAAAGAAAACAAAACCGAAATTTTAATGTTTGAAGCACCACGAAGAGGAAGGTCTTTTTGGAGGGTGTGTGTTTTTTGTTATTTAATGGCGGGAAAAAAATTGAGAGAAACTGCCGGTGGCATCCGAAAGTGAAGTAATTGAGCAGCATCTGAGGTAAAACACCTTGAAGATAATTTTCTTCGCTCATAGGTTTTGAATGAAGTAATTTTCTTCCGTTTAAAACATCGACTACTTGAGAAATTATCAATGCTTCGATAGATAATATTTAGATGCTTTTAATTAATTGATCAGGCATTAACTAATATTACGACATCGCTGGTATTTCCTAGCTTGATATTTGTTTTGGTCTAAGATGCAAAACGTAAACAGTTATAAAAATTAGAGGTGATGATATAAATAATTCTAAGACCGAGACTAATTCATTAACTTTGTGGATAGACAGTCGGACTATGTAAGCCCTCACTTGATTTTTTTCAGACCAGTAGGTGTGCATTTTTATTTACCTGCTCCGTCTTTTCACAAGATATATTTTTGTCTTACTATTCATTTTTCTATTCCTTTTAAAATGCGCTCTCGCAAGGACAAATGTATTTAGGACCTCATTGCTGGCGTAGGTACGTTTCGGTAATAATTTTAACAGAGTGCGAGTGCTTTATCCTGGGAGAGACAAAGAAAAAATGCAATACCTTGTCAATTATTAAATACACTTTTGATCCCTAAGAATGCGGAGAAAAGCGGTTTACCCTAACTAACTAGCCCCGGAGGACTTATTTTAATTCAAATTCACATTTTTGTAACATCATTGTTATTTTTAAGTAAACTGCTGATGATACACTTGAGCTTGGAAACCATAGTGTGCTACTTCGATACTTTTATAGATAAAACTATTCCTTTCGTCGAGGTAGAAATTTAGAGAAACACGTGACAGTCCGTGCTAGCTACAGGTTGGTCCGATGGGTCATGCGCTTCGGAATACACCCCCAATACACCCCCTCCCATCATCCTCAAAAAATACATTATCTTAACCGGGAAAACCTTTCTTTTTCATGTCAACGCAAAAAAGCACCGTCTATCGTTTGATTTCCATTCGAAAGAAATTAAGAAGATACAATTGTTTTCTTACAGCAAAATGATAATATTTAGACGTGTATTTTGCATTCTAGCCATTTCTATATGTCTCTAAAATTCTAATACTTTTGAATTATTATTCGTTTTGAAATTGCGCGACTCTTCTTCTTAAATATACTGACTTTAAGGAGAAAGTTATGGAAAATATAAGTTTTAGTCCAAGTTTATTAGGTGGAAATGGGCGAAAATAAAAAATAGTTTTTTTATTGTTATTGTTATTCTTGTAAGGGTATTTACGTTACAAATAACTATTTTTAAGAGTAAATTACGTTATTTTTGGTAAATTCATTACGTGGCGGCTTTCGACGCAAAAATAGTGAATGGAACGAGCACCAAATAATATCGTTGTAAAAAATGTATTTTTTTCTTTATTTTAGATACCTAAAGTTATTGCAATGAACTATTTTTAAGAGTAAATGACATTACTTTTAGTAAATATTCATTACGTGGAAGTTTCGGCGCAAAAATGGTAAGCGGAGAGAGCACTTAGCAATCTCGATGCAAAACATCGACGATAACATGGCAATAATTGTCAGGAAACCAAGATTATTGACTTGAAAACCTAGTCGTTCGAGTGAAACCGAGAGTGTGGCGCCGCTAATTCGGCGTACGAAATTGATCTACGTGCGACTAGCGGGCAGGAAGGAACATTTCCCGGCGTCCGGTTTTTCCAGCTTGTCGTCAGCTTTCCCCGGCGAGTTTTCCGGGGACGGAAGCGTAAAAGCGGGTGGGTGCTTACCTTGTTGAGGCGTGAGTCCCGCATGTGGTCGATGCCGCGGATGAGGTTGGGGGCCAGGGTGGAGCCGGAGGTGGAGGGGCCCTGGCCGAGGGCCCACTGTCCGAGACGGTCGGAGTTGGAAGACATGGTTCCGCGGACACTGAGAACAGACTGAGCCGACAGAGCCGGTCGCGGAGTTACGGCCGCGCTGAGGGTGAGCCGCGCCTTCCGAGTCGCCGTGTCGAGCTCCCGCTCTTGCAGCTTACATGACCTGCGCAAACCAAAGCAAACCACTTCCTCACTCACCGCGTCCGTCCTCGAAACGCGAGCGTGTGCCTCTGCTCCGTCACGCCGGCTAGAAGCGTGGACGCCTGCGTCACGCGGGAACACGCTCACGCCCACACATTCGCTCACCGAAAAAAAGAAGTTGATTTACATTCTAGATGTAAAAAAAGTGTGCGGGAACTTATTAAATGCGGAATTTCCCGCCACAGCAGTTAGTTTACCGTATTGGCATTGTTAAAATATCTAATGTAATGGGTAATTTAGCATTTTATAAGTTCTCGCACACTTTTTGGCACCTAGAATGTAAATCAACTTCACTTTTAACAGGTGTTTGGTTCCGAAAAATCGGATTTTTCAGGGATTTTGAACATCAAATTTTTCACACTTCTTAGGGATTTTGAACATAGCATTCTCTGGCTTCACTAACTTTTCAAAGTTTTTTTTGGCATGATCCTCTTGAAAACTATTTTTTTAAAAAAAACTACTAAAAGCGAGAGGTCTTTTGGAATTGAAAAAAAGGGTTCCACGGTGAAATTCCTTGGCTTTTCCAGGTTATGCCTGACTTTTCAAAAATGTGTCGCCTTGTTGGATGCGTTGTAAAAGTCGACAAAGAGGGCTCTGTCAAGAAAAGCTATCTGCTTTATTAATTAAATTAAGTTTCATCGGATTTTAAAACGTAAGTACATGTTCAAAGCTTCAGGATTTCCTCCGTTGGATATAAAAATGATTCCTGCACACCCCTTTAAAGTTTGAAATCAGGAATAACTTTTCAAAATAGTTCAACGATGAGCCTATCGGCTTCTCAAGCTTACACTGGTAAAAATTGGCAGTAGAATCTGTGTTCCAAAATACCATAGACCTACAGTCGGCTGTAAGGTTTCCAATAGCTTCTATAGCCGGCAACACAATATCTTATAGCCTTTTATAGCCAATGGCGACTAAGCAACAGCCTGGCGATAAAGTGTATGCTGAACGTTACTAATTACGGATGCTAGGACTTAGTGAGTTTTTAGACTACCGCTCTCTTTTTTGGCCACAGTATCTTGATTTAATTTGCGAGGAAAGCTCCGTACTTTTGAAGGATGCCTGCCATTCCTAATATGTTGGAGCGCCTTCAATTTCGTATGATACTGTGCAATACCTCTGGTGTGAAACAGTTGGTTCAAGCGCCGCGGTACGCTGCGGCGCACGGTGGATCGAGTCAATGGGAGGGGTCGGTCATCGCGCATCACGCGTCTTATTTTCTCTGATTACGGAGATTTCCCACCCTTAGAATAGAGCAAATTACACTCATCAAATGTATTTTTCGTCGTAGATTCCATTTTTGATCATTTTTCGGCCGAATAACAAGTTTTAATACGAGTTTTACACAATTTTTCATGACTATTGAAATTGGGATCCTTAATAGCTGTTTTTTCACGTTACTTTTGGCGAATGGGACCGTAAGCATCTTACATAAAGAATAATTTTGCAGAACTTGACTCAAGGAAATTACTTGAGGAGTGAGGGAGGGCGGCTTTACAGCCCCCTCACCACGAAGGTTGCCATATTTCTTTCAATTTCTGATAAAATCGTTTTTTGTTCATGTTAATTGGTTTCTCGCAATTGCATACTGACACAAATACGGAACATTCTGATAATGTTCATTTTTCTTCTCTTTTCCTCCAGCCAGTCAATAGACGTTTTCATTTTTATGAACTCTCTACTCTTTCATAGTTATTTAACAAATATGCATATTTCAAAAAATAGATCAATATATTAAAGAAATAAAAAAGAGATGTATATACTGTAGCTTCTTTTAATCGAGTCATCCTAGAAGATTATTATAGGTACTTATCACCAGATAAAAAAATTGAATGTGCAGAGAAAAAAAAAAAATTATATCATCTTCCATTATTTCGTTTCGTTCCTCGATGTTTGGAGTGAAGTTTGAAACATATTTATTGAATAAATATTAAAATAGGAGGAAATTTATTTTTCATGCAAGTTCTGATCCCTTGAAGAACCTCTGAGAAGGACTATTGTCTCTTGAAGAAATTTCTTGTATTT
>NW_017564655.1:2621180-2677597 GCF_001854935.1 Bemisia tabaci | reverse complement strand
TGCGGCGCGGCGGGCGGGCAGCCAGCTCTGAACGCGCATTGGCGCCTACAAACCTAACAGGGATACTTCACGCATTGCGCAATGCGTGAAGTATCTCTGTTAGGTTTGTAGGCGCCAGTGCGCCGCCGCTCCGCTTTGTGTTAGGCTCTAACATTTAATTTGGCGGAGTCAGCGTTTTTCAACTCATGATTTTGAAATGTTTGCACGCTCTGTATGGATTATTCTCATTTTAATTGATTAAAAAAAAATATGTAGTAAAGGAAAATAAAATGTGCGTTTTGTAAATATTACGGTGACCCCGTACAAACTTAAGGATTTACAAAGCACAAGAATTTCTACACAATTTCTTACAGCCTTTTATAGCCGATGGCGGAAAAGCAGCAGCCAGGCGATAAAGTGTAAAGGCCGGCGATAGGAACTATAGCCCGGCTGTATAATTTTTTATCGCTTCGGGTAGCCCGGCCGTATGATTTTTTCCACTTTCTACATCCAGCTATATGATTTCCTATCGCCCTCTTCAGTCGGCTATAAGAACTCCTATGGTATTTTGAAACGCAGCTCCTATCGCCAATTTTTACCAGGGTATTGAGGTTGATGAGGCAAGATTTGAGGTTGACCGCTTTTGGAAAGTAACGATTCCTGATTTTAAATTTAGAAGGCGATTCCAGATGGGAGACATCCGAAAGCTTCACACAAATACATCCAAGAATCGGATAAAAATTGATTGATACGCGTCGCAGGCAACAGCAATCTCCGCCAACTTGGCTTGGAGCGCCTTCAAATCCCGTGATACTCTCCGCTTTGCCGGGGAGTTAGTTTAGTTGCCTATCCGGAACCAAACCTAACCACGGTCACCGATTTCACTGCACGCACTTGCGAGAGTGCTATCTGGTACCACGCATTTAGGAAGAACAAAAAGGTCTGTTCGTATTCTATGCATGAAAAACAGAACTTGCTATATCTTCATCCTTTGCTTCGGAATTTTAACAGTAGCTTATAAAACAAAAATAAATTGAAATTTGCCGGCGATTGCCTGCGACTTACACATCCGCCTGAGAGTTTTTTGTTGATCGAACTTAAAATGTTGACTATAACAAAGAATCTCTTACCCGTTTCTACAAGCTACACGTACACATACAAAAGTGTTCTTGAGTAACACACAACAAAGGTATTTGAAAAGATAGTCCAAATACATGATGATTACTCTTACAGAAGTTTAGAAAAAAACCATTGTCGATGGGATGAAGCTGATAATGAGCCTTTTGTTAGGTTGCCTGATAAGTGGGGTGATAAGCCTTACAATGTTGCCGAGTTTGTGCAAGACGCTGCAACATTCGGGAGCAGCTTGCTTGTATTTCTGCGCTAATAATGATCTACGTGTTGTTGGCACATTTCTATTGTGCAGGACTTCAGTTCATGTGGTAGGAAATAAATTTGAAGGTATAAGATTTAGCAACTTTGCAAAGCTTATATATCATTTTACCGAAAAAAAACCTGGATCACTTGAGGAACTGTCGAGCACTTCTTAATCTCTCTCAACAAGATCGCTTTTGGTCCCTACCAACTCAATGACAGGAGATTTTTGTTGATTTTCTTAAATCTCAAATTTTCGCAAAAAGTCTTGAAAACCGTAGCCTTGCGTGACTTATACTGTTCAAAATGAATTTATGTAACACGATAACTAAGCTGGCTTTCAAGTAGGATCACTGCCAAGGGGAGAATCAAGTTGAAAAACGTCGCATATTGTTGAACTTCTCACATTCAAGTTGAAAACAACTTTCAGAAAAAACGGATCATTTCGCAAATTTAAATTAAGATCTACTGAAATAAAAATTTCTATCGTGATTAGCATACTCAATTGCGTCCACAATCATTCTGTATCCTTGCATTTTAAGTGAGGGAAAAACTCAGAATTTATTTTACAAATATACGTTTCATGTCCTTCTACTCTTCCAATATTTTCCCAGAAGCATCCTTGAAAAATGTACTGTAATTATTACAACATTAGAAAAGTCAATTATGATAGGAAGAATGCCTGAACACCACAATAATTGACGTGGAACCTGTCCCTCGTTGGTGACATAGTGTACTTTGTGTAATGTATGAGGAATGTACCTACATCGTTTGGAGGGAGAGGGTTTGAAAAATGTGCGTTTGAAATATTTATATTCATTCAGAAATATTTCAAAAACGCACGGGGGTACCAGGAGAGTTACGAAAGAATGCGAAACGAAATTCTTATTAAAAACGCACCCCTGAGAAGAGAATGACCACAGTTCATTTCCCAAGAACCAGAGGAATGTTCACTACCTACAATTGCAATGAATCAGTTCTTCGTTGCCTATCTCTGCAGCAGGCCCGCCACAAGAGGGGGGGATACTGGGTCCCTGGTACCGGGGCCCGTGTTACCCGTGAAAAACCACTACGAATTCACATGCAACGCTTGTTTCGTAAGAAAAAGAAAACGAGAAAATTCGTAAGAAAAATTTACCCTAAAAATTTCGCAAAAAGTGAATAGATTTTCAGAAACACGCTGGAGCACTGTAGAATTCTTCTTAAATTTTCAAAGAAGTATGCTTCTTGGAAAATTAATGTCTATTTTCAAGATTTTCAGTACAGAGGGATATTTTTAACCGACATTTGTAAATAAAATTCTAGCTGAAGCGCACTTCAGCTATGCATTCACCACTGCAAAAATGTCAAAGGAAATCGACACGCCCAGCGTGCATGAAGGCAGGCCCGCCACAAGGGGGGAATACTGGGTCCCTGGTACCGGGGCCCGTGTTACCCGTGAAAAACCACTACGGATTCACATGCAACCCTAGTTTCGTAAGAAAAAGTGAAAAATTTACCCTAAAAATTTCGCAAAAGGTGAATAGATTTTCAGAATCACGCTGGGGCACTGTAGAATTCTTCTTAAATTTTCAAAGAAGTATACTTCTTGGAAAATTTCTTTCTATTTTCAAGATTTTAAGTACAGAGGGATATTTTTAGTAACTGCGTTTCATTTTCTTCCGTCGTCAGATGCTAAGAGTCTCCAGTCTGGGCATCCTCGACTTCAATGGCTCATGGCTCAACTCCCTTGCCATAGACAAACGAAGGGGGAGTCCAGGGGGGCCTGGCCCGCTTAGAACTGAAAATAATATCATATGCCCCCCCCCCAAAAATAAAAATTTTCCAGATGTTTTGAATGAAACAATTCGCAAGTATTTTGTGCTGAAGGTAGAAAAAAAAAACATAATTACTCCGCAAAAATTGATGGAAAAATTCTTTATGGAAGCTTCAAAATGCGTCCGATTAAACGTTTAAATTCTAAAATTTCTCGGTGGATGCCCCTCGGAACCCCCCCCCCCTCCGTGCTTGGGGCCCGGACCTTAAAACTGGTACCAGGGCCCGAGATGGGATGTGGCGGGCCTGCTCTGCAGAGAGGATTTAAGACCTGCATAGAATTGAAGCTGGAGATACGATGAAACTGTACATTTCTTCGCAAAAAAGCAAGTTTCCACGTTGTTCATTGATAATAAAGTGCTATTTTTACAAGGTAAGGATAAATTGACACTAAAAACGCGTTCCGATATTTTGCGATCGTCCAACACCAAAATCCAAAACTATTGACTCCGATAGCATGATTTTCCTCAACTAAAAAAGAAAAGAAAAATTTGTGTATAGAAGTTATGGACACTTTTTAGAGATTCTTTCCTCAAATTCCAGGCTCTGTTTCATCCACATTTGCGGCAATCGACGGATGGCGAGATCGAGATTTTTTGCGCCACCTCCTTGTAAAAAAGCATGAGGTGAAAGGCAAGATCCCTTTGTTGTCACGGGTATTAAGGGTAAAAATCGTAGAAATAATTGTATGACATTCATATGTATAACCACGCTATCATCTTACATGCAATGAACGATAAGCACAGCTAGTAATGGTAGTACTACATTCATAGTGTATTTTTTTAACGTTTAAAATCCACTGAAATGATGAGATCAACGCCAACCATTCGGAGTAGTTTTAACGGAGCACGCAGCGACGCGCCTGAAACTCGTAAGATAAAAAATAATAACCTCCCAACAGAGTTGAAGTACCGAAGAATTGAACAACACGAGACGAAAACCCTTGCAAGAAAACGAAACCACCGTTCAAAGCTTCATAATTTGATGCGCGCGGGAAAATCGCCTTCAAAAGGATGCGTATGCAACCCCATGACAGCAAAGTTCGAATAGTTATCGCTTTGAGTGAAGGAGCACTTTAGAAACCATCCACTAAAAGGCGCCGCGCCGCGCCACGCTTGCGCCTGAACCAAACGCTCTTTCTTTCTATACAAAGCGAAATAGTAAAAACATACTTCTTCACTATTAGAAAATTAATAAAATAAAATAAATTACAGACATACATATCAACGGCGCAAGTCCGCAATCACATATCGACGGTGAAACTACCAAACCACGTATCTCGTTTGCGGTGTTTAAAAATCTACGCTCACATTTTATTTTTTTGAAGTAGACCAAATCAATATCATTCCTTGAAATTTTTACGGAATTTTCTCCGCACAAAGAGGAAAAATCATAGAAATTTTCAAGACTAGATGTTAAGTAGTTTTTCATTTAAAAAATAAAGTATGACAGGAAGTTTGCGACGTCGCAAACCGAGATACGTGGTTTGGTAGTTTCACCGTCGATATCTCGTTTGCGGTGTCAAAAAATCTCCGCCTCTATGTTATTTTTTTAAAGGAGAACAAATCGGCATCATTCCTTGAAGTTTATGCAGACTTTTCTTCGCAAAGAGAAGAAAAATCATGGCAGTTTTAAAAAATTGCTGTTGAGTATAGTTTTCCGTTTAAAAAATAAAGTACGTATGACAGGAAGTCTGCGACGTCGCAATGTGATTGCCGACTTACACCGTTGATATGTGTTAATGAAAAGGCCACGAAAATATCTTAGTTTCAAGCATAGATTTAACAATCAATCAGAAACGCCCGGTGCGCAGGGGCTTTTTTAAAGTTCAAACGTGGGGCTTGGAGGACGAGCCGTACGAATGCAGTTTTTGCCATTCCTAAAAATACAGGTTTGAAGTTTCGAAATTACGTGGATCCTTATGGCGGAAAAAAAAAAGTTCGAACTCACTTGTTAATGCTGAAAATTGTAATTTCCGAGCGAATTTTTCACAGAATATGCATGAAGACTAGTTTTACTCGAGAGCATTGATATCTCAATTTTTTCCAAAACTGCACTTATGCCGCGCCTTGTCCTCCAACTGCAGGTTTCAACTTGAGATTTCGTATGGGTCTCCTTCATTTCCGCCACATTAGGACAGCTTTAACAGAGCACTCTTTACTTTCAAATCCCAAATTGCCTCGATGATAATCCAACTGCGTGCAAATATCCAATTCATTAAAACGCGCCTTTATTGACGGACGGTCGGTGGCCGCGGGTAGCTGACAGTCGAGCAACATAAATTGAAAACATGTCTGACGTACTAAACGCAAGCCGAAAAAAGAAAAGCCTCGACGTGGGTCGATACGACCGGACATGAGATTCGGCTTCTCTGTGCACTTAAAAAAACACGCGATAACGAAAGAGAAAAAAATACTCTGTGTTTTAAATAAATCGCGAGTTGATGTTTGAGAGAGGGCATTCCACGAGGCGCAAGAGCACTTCAAATGCTTTACATGAATGTGGGATTGATTCTTGTTCGTGAATTGTAATTCACAACAATGTGAACCAGCATTAAAGAGAGCGAGAGGGTCATTTGGGGGAAAGGGCCAAGAAACCCCCCCCCCCCCAATTTTGAAATTCTCATTTTTAAGCTCCTTTCAAATTTGTCGGGGTGGGTATGTTTACCACTTTAACGAACTAGGATTAAAAAAATCCTGTTCCGAATACTTGAGACAGAATGTGCTTAATTCAGGGGCTTGGAGAACAATGCGCATAGGTACAGTTTTTGGCATTTCGTTTGAAGTTTCGAAATTACATAGATCCTTAAGGCTCAATGAAAGTTCAAACTGACTTTTTGATGCTTCAAAATTGGAAGTTGGGGACGAATTCTTCACAGAATATGCATTAAGACTATTTTTACTTGAAATCATTAATAGCTCAGTTTTTTCAAACAATGCACGTATGCGCCTTGTCATCCAAGCCCTTCGATTAAAATTTTGCTGTAACCCGATGTGCATGCGGAGGGGGGGGGGTGCAATTAACATTACCGAATATTAATTGGACTAAATTTTGCAATCAGGAGCTACAATTTCTGGCACAGTTTAACAACAACGGACGTAAGTGTTCTCACTGAGGAATCAGACATTGTAGCTCCTAATTGTTAAGTGCAGTCCAATTCTGATTCATATGCGATCCCTAACTTTTGAACCTGATTATATTTGTTAGCTGACTCCAAGATCAAACAAAATAGAGCAACTCTGATCGTTACCATGATGGATAAAAAAAGACAAACTCATAAAAAATCAAGTGCTCATCTCTCGATGAAAGAGTCTGTGGTGAATTCCATCGAATGAAAACACAAAGTCGGTCAAAGAATTAGGAGGTAAGACCGAAAACAAGAGAAGCAGAGGAAAGTGAGATAAAAACCTGACAAAACCACGCAGAGCTTTACTCATAGTTTTCGGAGCATGGAGGGGTGAGTCGGACGAAAGCACTGAGTAGTTGACCGCCCGGAAAACCGAGGGGAGCGTGAAAGTAAAAAGGCACGAACGTAAATCCAGACTTGCGAAAGAACGAGTGAAAACAGCGAAATGAAGAGAGCGTAGGTAACCGAATCTCTCGGTTCTTCCTGTCGTCTGTTGCCGAGTGGACCGTGAACTGGGCTCGGATAAAAACTTCTCTCAAAGTCACTCAACTTTCGTGCGGCTATCTCCGTCGCAAAAGTTGATTGACTTAATCGCTTACGAAGCTATTTGAAACTTCCACGACAACAGAGCTGAAATTACAGGCGCGCGAAAAAAGCAGAAACTTTATTCCTAATCGAAACGACATGACCGATTGTCTTCTCTCGTCTGTATGAATTTATCAATTTACTCATCGAAATTGATAGTTCTCTCTTGATACCTTTATTCTCTCGTTATGGGAAACTTTTCGCATTGCCATGACGACTGCTACAGCGTCATTCTCTTTTCGGGATTTAGATCTAGGCACTGTTGGCCCACGATCGTAGGGAAAATGAACGTATGCCGGCATAGTGTCTCGTTAACAAAAGAATGAAATATGTCTCACATCCGTGTTCGGTGATTTGCAGACGGACCAATAAAAAGACGAAGACAGCGCCTGATGATACAACTATTCCTGCTCGACGGATGCCTAGGTTGCATATTCTGGGAAATGAAGGCGCACTCAACGAGCTTCACTGTACATCGATGACGTACCGAAGTGCGAAACCACGTATCTCCGTTTGCAGACTTCTCGTCATACTTACTTTATTGTTTTTTCTGGAGAACTAGTCAACGTAATTTCTCGAAAACTTCCTTGATTTTTTATCTCTGTCGACAGGATATTCTGAAGTTGGCCTTTTCTTCTTCGAAAAAATAAAGAAGAGCAGAAATTTTGAAACGGCCAATGGGAGCTGCGTGGTTTTGCATTTTGACCATTGACACGCACGTCTTACTCCTAAAGGCAAACAGCGCGAGAGGGTATCTAATTGCCTAATTCACGGCTTTGTTGTCCTGCAACCGTCGCCACCGCCGGAACTTAAGCAGCATTATGGTCAGCATCAAACATAATCGAAATCCTCAACATTGTTTTTCCATATTCCGAAACGAGCGTGAGCCTAGCGATAACGACAACACGTTATGACGTTGCAAAAAGTTAAACCCAACCACCCATGACACGGGTCTACGACACCCCCCCCCCCCCCTGAAAAAAATGTAACATACAGCAATGAAGGAAATTTCAATAATTTCCCTCGATACTCATTTCTCAAATGATGATCACAACTTGGTACTTCCTTACAAATATTCAAGGAAAATTGTTGAAGAACTGATTAATATCACGTAGCATGATGGCGGAGTTTACTGCAAGGATCTAAAATATCTGAGTGCCCTCGATTCTTCATTTATACTTTAACGCGCAAATTATTATTCGTGCCACACGAATAACACACCTAGGAGATATATATTTGTAGTATCGAAAGCGCTCTGCCATTTTGGTTCCTCGCAGTAACGCCCGCCGTTGACGCTGCGCCGCGGATGAAGCGGTAGGTGCCTGCTGGACAGTCAAAACGCCTTCATTTCAGCGCGTATGCAACAAAGACATCCATGGAGTACAAATAGTTGCCTCCAGGAGTTAAAATGGACTTTGTGGTTTTTGACGCATGCCACACAAACTACTATGGGCGTTTTGCTTGTTTTTCTTGAACTGTAACTGAATTCCTATTGTGCCGATTGCGACATTGTCAATTATTCGAATAAGCATTGATTATTCAAATATATAACAACGTTGAGGTCCTAAAATGTGAGTTGCGGTTCCTTCCTGCTATTACCTTCATGGAAACTTCAGGAAAAATACGAGCACTCATGTAAGCGTACTTGTATTCCTTTTTCGCTAAGTTAGAAAAAAGTCCAGTCAGAAATGTAACAAATCAACCTGCGGTTGATACCTAGAGCCCCCTGCAGCGGGACCAAAAACTAGTAGAAATTCTTTTTTACACTGCGGATTGCTAGGGATCATCGAATCGGAACACCTGTAGAATGAGTTCATAAAAAAAAAACGAATCAATGCTGAAGTATTTTGAGGGGGCCGGTCTAAAGTTTTCGCAAGCATCCGATCATCCCATACTATGAGGCTCATTTGCGTTAAAACAACAAATAATAAATACTGATCCATAGAAAGTGAGTGAATGCTTCAAAGTTAGATCTTTCAAGGTTGATTTTCTAGGTTCCTATGATATGTAGTTAAGTAACATAAATACAAGACAGTGAAAAAGACAGAAGGAAAACCAAGACCAAGAGACACCACAATCATACGAGTCGAAAGGTACAACATGAACGAAGACTTAGAGAACCTAGAAGCTTATTTTCAGAGTTTCTAAAGCTGTTTCATTGAACTTATCTTTCTCATAACTTAGAGGTGTGAAAGTTTCATGAAAATTATGGTATACCTAAATTTCTTTTCAATACCTTAATAAGAGGAGCAGACCATCCGCAGACCGGCGGTCGAAAAGTCGATAATTTTTGCGGTGATAACTGATTCGAACAGGAAACCGTAACTTCTTCCGATTCTTGAGCTTTTCACACAAATAATTTCAATTTAAATACATTAAATTTGGACGGAAATCACCACGCTCAAAACCCACAGAGAGCTGATAACACAAAAAAGGAAAACTGATAACGAATACGAAATATAAAATATAACCAGGGACCAGTTCTATAGGACCCTGGACTCCCGTAAGAGTCAATGTAAAAATTCGTGAGCAGGTACTAGTGCTGCATTCCCGCGTAGGATCCTCGCAACTCACTGCTGTTATCAGTTGTTGGACTTCATTAAAATCCGTAGGATCGCGTATAACTGCAAAAAATCGAATTTTTCATCGTATAGTTACATGTGGCGGGCCCTTCCTCGTCGAAAGGGGTCGAAAAACGCCAAAAATATACTTATTTTTTAAGAATTCAGCCGCCTTATGTGTTATTTTTCAATCTCCGGCTTAACCTCACTTTTGGAGCGGGCGATGGATGAGTCGAGGATCGGGGGGAAGGATCCTCTGAGTTGACTAGGATCCTACGCGAGAATGCGCTGCAATCACCCGCTCACAACAGAACGGCGTCCTATAGAACTCGTCCCTGATATAACCCACGTGAAATGTTTACGACAAAGCTCCAAGTTTTCTGCGCCAGGTGGCGTTCCGGTACTTGCGCGCGTAAATGAAGAGCGGCAAATTCATTTAACCAGAAATTGATTCAAAATTTAGGCGGGAATAAAGCGAGCCGCAAAAATGTTCCGCTTGCTTTATTTGAAAGTACCTTGAGTTGATAGACTTTATTCCAGATTTTTACTGAGGTTGGATTTATTCTCTATCGTGTGGATGACAAGATGATGGATGTAAGATTCAAGGTTTGGAAATGAAAAATTAAGTCATATATCGACAGCGTGAGTCCGCAATCATATAATATCTCGTTTGCGGTGTCTGAAAATCTCTGCCTCTATATTATTTTTTTAAAGGAAAACAAATTGACATCATTCCTTGAAGGTTTTGCAGAATTTTCTTCGCACAGAGAAGAAAAATCACGGCAGTTTTAAAGAATTGCCGTTGAGTATTTTTTCGTTTAAATAATAAAGAATGACAGGAAGTCTGCGACGTCGCAACCTGATGAGTTATGTAATTGCCGCCTTACATCGTCGATTTACAATATATCGCAATGAATTGTTTGTTACATTAAAGTGTCACCTCCCTCCTGCGGGCATACTTTTATACAGGCAATATTATATGTTTGATGGCTCATACGTCAAAAAAACCATTTCTCCGTTGCACCGTTCAATGTTTAAAGGAAGCAAAAAATATCAAAATTTCACCTTAAAATTTTTGTAAACTTATTTGAGTGAGTGCAGAAAGTACAAAGAAAACTTCACTAAAAGTTTCGGATGGTATCGTATTAAATAAAATAAAATACGGGGGAATATTTGCAGCATCGCAATAAAAAATTCGCATTTTAAGACCTCAGCAAACGATGTGTTACGAAATCATTATCGGTTCTCAACGTTAATGCATTCAATGGGGAAATGGAATGTATTGACGCCATCAGTTGCTTCCGCTAACTGATTAATTTTGTTTTCAAAGGGGCTAATTTCTACAAATTGCGTCTCATTTTGATAAAATTTGAAGTGAAAATCCGTACCTGGATTTCCTGAAGCAATTACAGTCGGACGCAACGGCAGCTGAATTTCCCATAAAGAGGGTTGGCCCGTTTCCGAAGCCTCGAGCCTTTATTTGTGAAAATCAATTCGCGATTTAAAATCCCCGATGGTTGCATCTATGTCCACTTAACACCACCCAAGCAGCACGGTGCAATGAAAATATTGAAATAAGATTGCGTATTAATGCAATATTTTTACATCATTTAATCAACGAACGCGATTTTAAACGATCACTCAGACGAGTTCCATGTATCCGAAACACAGGCAATTTGCAGTGCAACGAGAAATGGCAACTTAGTTCAATTTTATCGCAATGAATTTAAATGAGAGGTGCCCCTTCAATCAGTAGATAGGCAACATATACAACAACTTGGACAAATTTAGCTACTTGGTCATCACGACTCGAACCTGCAAAGTGGCACGTCTTTGATGTGACCTATGGATCTATAAAAATAGTACGATACTGACTGAAAATACTGAAGTGCAGAGCTAAAACTTGAGTTGAGACGCGAAAGGAACCGAGGACGAGGCCAGAACAGAAATCCGCGACTGACAGTAATTACTCACTCTCTCAGCACTTCTCGCTCAGATGATCATAAGATTTTGAGCGCCATCAATTAGAGGGCTCGGAATGAAGGAGTGGGATGATGGCATAGTAGTTTACTTTGCGGCCAGGAAGTTGGAGCCTCTCACCTGGAAAATTTCATCCACGATAAGATCCACGCAGGCGGCCGACAGGCACGACAAACTATTTCAACACTACTGAACCACTTTCTGCCGTTTTATTTTAGAGGGTTTTCAATATCCTTCGATTTCAGATACTTAGCTCAATTTACGAAATTGAATTTTTGTGTTTTAAGAGCTACTTACATGCATTATAATTGCATAGAAAACAGATTCGCTTCATGTAAGATATTAACCCAAATAGCGCTTGTCGTATCTTAAAATGATTGCTATTATATCGCAAGGTTGTGCATGTTGTCTGTTCGCTAATTGAAGGGGATTCTATCACTTCATTTCATTTATTACAATAAAATTTAAATAAATTGAGTTGTTTTGCAGTGCACAATACCTACTTTTGTCATATATATATACCCATCGCATTTTACTGATCGGTTAAAATCGATATTTAATGACTAAATCATGTAAAAATATTGCAATTTCATGCGGGAAAATAGCAATTTTAATGTACTAAGTAAATTGCGAAATTATTTCAATAATTACTTTACACTGTGCGTCTTCGGAGGTAGTCCCTCTTGATATTTTGAGCCTACGTGTAAATCAGTGAGTACTTTATCATAAAATACAACTAAAGTTCATTGTTCCAAGTCGAATCCTTTAATCTTCACTGAAACTGATATAGATGCGAGTTCTTTTGAAAATTCCCGATTTAATTGACCGGCTCTTAGGTTTATATGACATGTTGTCCCGTTAAAAAAAACCGTAAAACAATAATCGGCAACATACTAAAGCTGAAAAACTCAGGACTGTTAAGACCGTGAGTCTCCTAGAAAGTTACTCTTTATCGAATCCTCAGCAAACGACGTGAATGGAAGTGGGGAAGGACTTAATGGATTAGAATATCATTGGAAATAAGGGTAAATAATACAAACAAGAGACATCGTGTAGGCGCTATCATAATTTACGCCGACCAAGGAGAGGTGAAGGTAAGAATCAGCGCGATTGCATAGCTCGGTGAAGGGTGTGTTTAGACACGTCCATCAGTTGCAAGTTCAGCATGTTTTTTAGATTATTAAAAGTTCGTTACGATTTTACGGATAGATTTTCGCCGCATGCGGAACTGAAATTACGATTGAATGCATTGTTTAATATGATAGATAACAGATACCTATTAAAAGTGAGCGGTTGGTAGGTGTTCGCTACAGCGATGACTGAAGTCGAAAAATGCGTACCTCCGATTGCGACGTTGCATACTTTTCCGCTCATATTATCATAGGTAATGAAAGACGATAAATTGTTTTTCTTAAAATTTTGCGTGTCTCTCATTCTGTTGAGTTCGTCTTTAATAACCGTGATGGCAATATGAGCGGCTCGGGAGCAGGAATAGTTGCGCGCGGTAATTTGGTCACTTTCGTCGTCAGTCCGGCAAAAAACAAAACGTTGCTTGCTGCTCTCCTCGAGACCTGCGTTTTTCTCATTCCATCCAGTTCGCCTGCAATAACCGTGAAGGCAATTTGAGCGGCTTAGGAGCACGAGTAGTTGCTCGCATTAGCTTTGTCACTTCTGCTCCGTCCCGCCCCCAGAACACTCACTGATTAGGTGCTCGCTTTATTATTGTGTCTCCCATACTGTCGAATTCGCCTTCAATAACCGTGATGGCAATTTGAGCGACTTGAGAGCGAGAACACTTGCGTGCAATAGTTTCAATCTATCCAGGCAAGGAGAACATGTTAATTCCTCTCCTCACTATACAAATTTCTAAATTTCTCATATTAATATCCATATTATATAAATCTCCTCATATTTTCGAGCTCTCCTTCAATAATAATCGATAAAACTTAATTTTTGTGAATTATCTTTATACTACAAACAAAGCAACATACTACATAGGCACTGCAAATTAGTGCAGAAATGACTCTGTGACTATTTTGTAAAAAAAAAAATATCCAATGTCTTTTGAGAAAATTATCAAGGGTTGCAATGAGGTTAATACATTACATCAGTATTCAGACTCACAGTCGAGCTCATCATTTTCTTTACTCCATCTTCGAACTTAAGGGAACTAATACATTTTGATTTCAATAAATATGAGATGGAAATGACCTATCAACTACACTTAAAGTCTTCAAGTGCACTTCATCATTCAAGTTTGAACTTGAGTCATACCCAAATGTATAGTTTATTAAAAAATACCTTACATGAGCTCAGGTCTTACTGAATCCATGTTCAGACTTGAGTAGGCAGAGAGAAAGGAGAGGAGTGGACATTTTGCTGAGGCAGTTTTCGTTCTTAATAATTTGACTATGCTCTCTCATTAATATTACTCTCATAAAACAAATTGGCTCTTGATTTTTAGGCTTTCTCTGCTTCCAGTAATTTTTATGTCCTTAAAATCTTTAATTCCTAAAGTAAAACGTGAACAAATCTTGAAATGCACTTTGTTAGCCCTCCTTTTAGAAAACCTGGAAAAGGTAAAAATGAAATAATTACCTTCCTTATCTTATTAATATTATCAACAAAATCGAAAAAGAATAATAATACCATTGGCCGAATAGTATCGTAGGCAACAGTAGTATTTACTCACAGATGATAATGCCCCGCTCGTAGAAAAAACCTTTGGTTTTAGGGAGCTATAATACTTTACCATGCTCTCTCTCTAACAATTCTGATTAAATTTAATTGACTGTGATAAATTTCATACATACAGGGTGATTCGAAAGTCCTGCACCACCTCTATAACTCATGTTCTTGCCACTTTTTAGAATAATCCCTTTGGAATTAGGAGAGTTGAAAGAGTTGCGTCCTTTGACCTAGGAGCACGCACAAAATTTCAAGCAGGACTTGTGGATCATCCTGAACACATGTGATGAAAAGAGAAAACTACAAAAATAGGATAATAAGCAGTCATTGATGACAGTAATAGTGTCAATCATTCACTCAAAATCTTGAAAAATCAAAACAGGTGAAACCAGCAGGAAAATCATTAGTAAGAACACATGTTTAGATGACAAATAGTTTATATTCGGTGGTCAAGCAAAAATCAAATCACGAAATGGATGTCTCATTCGTTTTGATGACAATGAAATGAAACACTTGAAATGTGATAGTTACATCAAGTATGAGATTTAAAACAAAAACTCAATAATTACTACCTACGTAGGACAAATCTTTCAAAAAGAAGCGGTTTGTATCACACGAATTCAGGCTCGCATTAAATGCACCCTAAAAATAACAAAACAAAGAAAAAAAAACTCAACACGGGTTTTTATCACATGAAAAAATTTGAAAGATGAAGAGAATTGATAGTAAGGTAAACATTTCAAAATGCCTGGAAAATAATTCTTCGTAGAAATGAATATGACAAGCTGAGTGTTTGATTTTTGTTTTTAAAATATATTGAACACAAGAACAATATTAATACTGTTTTTCAAAAACACTGGTACTCTTTCCATTCAAATGGTATTGAAAAATGTAGATCATTAGAATAAATCAAGCACAATATTCGCCTCTGAGAGGATTCAAAAAAGAAAACAGACACAAAGCGACTGATAACTGCTGTGATAGCAAAAAAGAATTTACATGATTTTTCTTTGAAATTTCATTTTCGAAAAGAAAATAAATCTTACTTTCAAGCACCTGTTTGGCTGCCCCATAAATACGGAAAAAGACGTACATAAGAGGGGTTCAAAGAGCTAAAATTAACTATTAAATCATAAAACTAAAAACACATTGTTTGTTTGATCATACCTCAACAGAGACAATTTTTTTTCTTTTTGACAATTTCATTTCAATTTTCTTACATGAAAACTAATAGTAACACTGTAAACCATTAGATTCAAAAAGTAAGAGAAGTAACAGAGAGTTGCTCAGAGAAATAAGAAAACTTTAAAGATGATGAAACATTGAAACCTCCCTATTTATGACAATTCTGTATGTAACATCCAGCCGTTTGATTTGAGGAGTTTATAAGTTCAGAATGAGGTGAGGATTTCCGTTTTAAAATATGAGGACACAAGTTTTACTACTGTTTAGCAAGTCACAATTGATGTCAAAACAATCAAATTGATTCCTTTTTTCACATGAGAGAGACTCAGCATGTTTCTGCTGAAATGAAAAGAACTTCAATTTAAACACCTAAACTGAGTTGCTACCCTCCATTTATTGAACATAGAGAGCAGAGGAGGTTGAATGATTAAAAAAAATTGCACTCCTTTTGATAACAAGTGTATAGGAAACTCAAAGCGATGAAAAAATGTCGAGTTCCCTAGGGAAAATCTTTCTGACAAATTTTCTGGAAAAAGAATAAAATTGGCACAATTGCAGACATTGATTGCATTGGAAAACTGACGAAAAGAAGAATTAACATTACAATTTTTCCCTCCTACAGAAATGTAAAAATTAATTTGAGTTCAAGAAAAGGTAAAACTTCAACCTCCTTAAAATGGTATGTAACTGCTGAAATTTGCTACTTTGAACAAGTGCTGAAATATAAATAGAAAACTTCGAAAAGCTCTTAGAAAAGTAACATTTTCAAATTTGCATAACAAGAAATGGATAGTATCGTACAAGAAGAAAGATTTTTCATAATGCGGTATGAAATTTCACAGTAGTATTGTTCAACAATTTAAAAAGAGCCTCCTTGAAATAGGTGAAAAGGTGGTAACTTAAAATTAAAATGGTATAACTGTAAGTTAGAATGTCATGAGGCAAAGGCAAGGTTCACTGAAGAATCATTTAATGTTTGTCTTTTTTGAGGAAATTATAAAAGAATTGCTTGATACGCATAAAAACTTAAAATCATAAATAATTTTGCAAGGTCTTTCCCCGCTATGCCCTGCAGATCAATTAGGTACATTTACATAGAGGACTGCAAATGAGGGAACAAAGCACTTTCCAAACTTAAATCCACAATATTTGATTTTTTTTTTGTTAAATTTGAGAGAAAAGAGGAATATTTTGGGTTAAGTTTAACTTGCTTTTCAAATATTCTTGGTGTTTGATAAGGATAAAATCCTTACAAAATTGGAGAAGGAAAAATTTAGTGACACATTCTAACAACTTAAATTAAGTGAGACGTGATCTACAGTTCTAGGTTGCCCAAAACAGAAGTGAGAGAATATGAGCTAATAATGTCCCACAAACCAAAATTTTCTTCTTGGTATGTCGGAGAATACTGACAATAATTGACCAGTAAAGCAAATCTATCGGTCACACAGCGCTCCGAGAGCATCAGTGTTACATAAAAACAAAGGAACTATGATCAAATCATTTCATAAAATACACAAATTCGAATGAAGAAATTAAGGACACAAACTTGTCCTTCAGAGACCGTCTGATTTCCAGATAAAAACAAGAATTAGAATCTAGATTGAGTGATTCTTTCAAAAACCAAAATGGGTTCAAATTCACTCTAGAATTAGCCTAACCGGTCCAGTCATTTGAACTTACTTCCCTTAAGGAAAACTCATCCCTAGTTCATAATGTACAATTGTTACAGTTTATTCACAATATTAACACAATTAAGTATGAAAAATAAATTATACAAAAATAAATACTCTGATCTCACAGAAAAATCCAACTGGAGAAGTATAACTGGTAACTTTCCTTCGCAACTTTAAGTTGACATCAGGGAATCTTTCCTCGAAAATTGTGAATTGCTTCACTTTTATTGAAAGGGAAAACTGACTTTGTCGATATTCTAGCAATGCAGCTGATCCAACTGACTGGCATTAGAAAATGTTTCAGTATGAACTGTGAAGTTATTAAAGACTCATGAAACCCCATGACATGTTAACATCAAATACCTAAACTATATAAAATAGCCTCATATTTGGTCATTCTCATGGGCAGAGAAATATATTCACACATTTTGAAACAGAATTCAATTTTTAAATACTTAGCATAAGATGAGAGGCATATTATGATGGTTTCTTTTAAAATAAAGAGAGGAAATAAGTAAGAGATTAAATCTTTCAGATGACGCTGGGAAAAATTTGGACACTATTTAAACTTAAGTCCGATAACATCATATATGTAAAATCTTCAAAGGCACCCATAGTTCTATAATGAATTGGGGTCATTAATATTTGAGGCAATGAAAAGCTTTAATACATAAAATGTACTAGCGTAATTATGAAATAAAGTAATGGCATGTTTAGAGAGCTAAAAAGGAGAGATCTCCTAATTTAACAGCAAACTTGGTTATCAAAACATGTGAAACGATCATTGCCACTGGTTGTTGAAACTGCAATTAATTCTGGATCTAAACTCTTAAAAGAGCAAATCCCAAGAGGCACCTTCTTTAGAACAAGTTACCTTTACCATCGCAAAAGATATTTTAGACAGTGGGCTTCAGCGAATTATGGAGAATGCGATTTGTGGACAAGATTGAGATTTGAGATCAAGTAATAATAGTCAACAATTTAAAAATTCTGAGTCACAAAAAATTGCAAAGAAAATCAGTGGTCATTGTTTGATGGCAGTTGCTAGAATGATGGAAGAGATGGGATGAGAAAGAAAGGAAAGTACAATTGTCGAGATGGTATCTTGATAAAATAAATAAAAGTTTAAGATCGAAAGGTAAATTTAAGTTGCCACTGCTAGGTTCAGTAGCCATCAAAATGAAATACTAGAAATGACAAATGAATCTCATCATTTTCTCTAAACTGATGAGCAGAAATATATTTCCATTGGGGGAAAAAACGCCGACATGAATTTTTTCAAGCCTGACTTAACAAAAGGCAAAGTCTTCATTTGATTTGTTCGTTTCAAAAATAAGAGATACGAGTTAGATCTCTTAAAGGAGGGATTAAGATTTAAGATTTCAGACCTAAGTAACTGAAAGAAGAAGGAAACAATTTTCTTCTAGTGTTTAAATTGGTACGGTTGGTAAGTGTTTTGAAAGAGGAATATTTCGGACATGGACTACAAACCAAGAAGCAAGGGTACCAACTAGACATTAAGATTCTTACTTTAAATTAATTAATCGATTAGTTAGACTAGATAAACAAAGTACTCGAATAACAGTACACACAGAACAAGTGATTTGCTAGTTTTGAAAACTATGATCGTTTTAAGATTTTAAGATAACATTTTAAGTTTTGAAAAACTTTTCTGGTGTTTTTAAGTGTTCTCCACTCGTTCCATGGAGAGCTTCAGTTTCCATGACTGGCTCTGAAGCCTCCTTTGGCCATGGGTACGTTGCTGGAAGAGGGCAGTCATAGTTGTAGTTATACATTAGACTTTCAATGTAAGCTCGCTTGTTAGCTGGTTCAGGGTAATGAGAGGCAGTACCTGAAAAAATTGAAAAAATTCAAATAAAATATACTCATTAGTTATTTGAACACATAAAAATATCGGTGTTTGAATGATGTCGTGGGGAGGAAAATGAACCACATGACGACCACAAATCACTGAGAGCCTCCTGTAAGTCCTGTATTGTTGAGATCAAAGACGACACAATGGACTTGCGATGACAAAAGAAATTATTTTATTACACATTTCAGAATTGGTACAGTGCGGTGTGAACAGTTTCTTGTTGCAGCATTTTTGGCAGGACGAGAGAGAAGGGTACCATGCGTTGCCCGCTAGGGGGCTTGCAGGAACGAATGGATATACCGTATACAGGGAAGACAGAGAATCTTTAGATATTCCTTTCTTGGCTTCAAAACAGGGTGCGTAGCAAAAGTTTCTAGACCTCTTTTCCAAAATCGCAAGAATAAACATTAGCTTGACTCAAAGTATCAGTGTCGATCTGTAGGGGCTTGAATTTCCGGGAGACAAATGTCTCCACTTTATAGTGATATGCAAAAAAAATGCACTCAAGATGGGAGACACGGTAACTCCATCCTCATACATAGTAGTTCCATTCTGGCAGGAAATAATCATGTTCAAGTTATCGAAAGTTGTTGCGAAACTTTTAGGGCTGGGCGAATGTGGTTTTTTTTTTAATGTCAAATCGAATCGAATATTTCGAAAAAGTTTCGAATTCGAATCGCATCGAATTGAATATTTTTAGTTTTTATCAATTTTTGACCAAAACCAACCTCTGTGTTAGTCGAAGTAAAAATCGAATAAATAATTTCTTTTCTTCCTAAAATTCAAATTTTGAATAAAGAAATTTCTATTATAGATAAGAAGATAACGAATTAATCAATTTATTTATTTATCAAATGGTTTTGCATACATTTTGATTTGCTGGGGAAAGAATAAAAGGGAGAGAAGATTGTTTCCTTTAATTAAGAGCAAGCAATTGATTGAACTGCCGTGAAACAGTAAAACTACTGCTTACTGTCCGAAAATCCATTTTATTCTGTTATACTGCACATCAATGCTGATCTTGCAAAGATAGTCCAGCAACATTGTGAAGACCATGGTACTGCGCGAGGCGGAGGAGGAAAGGTTATGGAGATCAGTACATACGCCCATTTGTACGCCATGTTAATGACATATTCGGAGGAACTCAAGTGGCGCGAATTTTGAATTGACCCGTCTAATAATGCGAGTCCGCGAGTGCCGTGCGCTGAATGAATCAATGAAAAGTTGGCCTTTGTTTACCTAACCTCAAAACAAGTAGTTTGAACTGCGCGTCTGTTCGAGTTCTTTCTAGTACGTCATCAATATGGCCGAATGTACGAGTATTCGGTCTTTTTCTTTAGATATTCGAAGTTTTGTCAATGTTCTCGAATAATTCGATTATTTGAGGTTTCTAAGTTCAAGTTCGAATTGAATATCGGAAAAATTATTCAAACTCGAATATTCGAAAATTCGCACAGCCCTAGAAACTTTGTTTATCTCTGATGGAAGGAAAAAAAATTATCTTATGCTTTAATCGTTTTTCAAAGATTACAATGTCTTACATCCACAAAACCACAAGGAATCACTTACCTTTACTGTATGCATAGGTCACAATTTTTTCAGCGATTTCTACGGAGCATTCCTTGATTTTACCCAATGGAGGGTATAAACTACCCTTTGAGATATCTTCTTCCGTCACATAATCCGAAACAACCTGGAAAAAATAGGATGTGTAACTTGAGATCCACAAATGAAGATTGACAAACAAAAAAACCAGTGTGAAACAATGAGGATGTTCTAGCTCACGATGTGTGTTGGCGTGTGTTTTTCCCCTCAAGGAATATTCGGACTACATTTCGCAATTGTCACTAAAATTTCTGGCTTATCTATAAAACCACTTATACACATGGGCAAACAAATGGTACATACATAGTTTCTAGACTGAGCCAGAAATTTTAGATCCTAATTGCAAAATGTGGTCCATTTGACCATGTTGGTTGTAAGATTGGTTGAGACACAATATGATTTTAAATCTGCTTGAAACTTGGAATAAGAAACTTGATTTTCGAGTAGAAAATACAGGAATACTGATCATAAGAGAACTGACAGTACAGAACAAAACAAAGCGTACTGAATATTGTTTTTGAAAAAAAACTTTGAAAAATGGTACTGATTTAATAGATCAGTTTTTGAATGAATCTGCAAGGTCACATGTAAGTTTTAAAGACTGTATACCTTAGATTTTATTTTCAATGAAGAGAATTCAACTGCTGCTAAAGGAACAGACATTACAAACGCGACTTTGCACAAATTTAGCAGTATTTCTTACATGGACAAAATCACTCATTTTCTGTGGTATGATTTCAACTTTTGCATCAAAAAATTGGCAAATTCACCCAGTTACAATAAGGACATTGTCACAATCATAAGTTCTGTTATTTGTCACCACATGTATTGGCGACAACACAAAAGTAACCTCAGTTCTGCTGATTTTTTAACATAACCGAAATAAGTCACACTTTTCTGTTGTTTACAACTCGCATTACAACACAGGATTTTCCTTTGCTGGTTATTTTACCGTAGTTGACCGTTAGGACTAAAAGTGAGACAAAATATTCTGTTCTGAAAATACATACTTGAGCAGAGATCAGGAAAAGATCCTCAGTAATATGGTGTAAACCACCAGCAATAACACCAAGAGCTACTCCTGGGAAGATGTATGCATTGTTGCCCTGACCAGGGAAGAACTTCTTTCCATTGTACTCAACTGGTGGGAATGGTGAGCCACTGGCAAAAATACATCTACCCTGTTCACGAAAATTGGAGAGTTAATAAAAAATGAAAGAAATATTTGCTGCTGGCTTCCTTCAATTACTTAGAGTCCCTAATCTCTTTATACTGCGAGCAAAGACAATGCGAATCCATTTCTCATTTGTTCCCGTATTTTAAGCCTTCACAGTGTCACAAACGGGAAAAAAGATTTCAGTTTCACAATTTGCATAGATTATAAACTGGAATGGACCGGGGAATAGGAGGTACGGCAAGGAACAAATGAAATGAGAGTGGGAACGGAGACAGAAATTCAGGAATGGGTTGATCAAAGATTACAGCAAACGTCCTATTTGCGTAATCTTTATTCCCGTTTGTGACATCCACAAGCTGCGTTGTCTCAACTCTCTCTGTTAAGGGAATCTACAATTACTGCATTCATGAGAAACAATACATAAAGCACTGTTTTCCTCCCAAAAAACGCAACTACATTTCAATGTTTCCAAATTTTCTCAAACAAATTAAAGCTTTATCAAAAGAATCTTGGGCATTTGTGACTGAGAATTTCACTGATTTTTCTTTCAATCTCATGCAATAATCAACAATTTTGGAGAAAAATTGCACAGGAACATTAGTAGAAAAAAGTTTATTGTTTGAGTCTATTTTGCAACTTTGGAATGGGGTTGCACTTCTTCGTCTGGGAAACAACGAAATACTTTCTCCAGAGATCAATCTCGGCGCATGAGATGGATGAATCAAAGTTGCACGATGCTTATGAAAAATATAAACTTTCCTGAATATTTGCTTGAGATTTTGAAACTCCCTTGCCTCCACGTATTTTAAGGTAACCTTCAAACTGAACGTAATGGTTTCCAGAAGCAATAGACTTGACATAAAGATAAATATTAAGTGCATGGATTTTCAAGATAACAGGTTGTGATGAAACACTCACTTCAGTATGGGTGTACGCTTGCTCAGCGGTACATTCAGCTTTGCTGGTTGGGTTACTCAGAGCAAAAATGATGGGACGTTCGTTGAACTTTCCCATATCACTTAAGACTTCTGGCGTGAAAGCACCACCTGCAGCGGATGCACCTGCACAGAAGAGAAAAACCGTTCAGCATTACTTTTCTTCATTATTCTGAGGGGAACTTTATAGCAAGCTTACAAGAGCAAGCTCTATAAATATCTTTGAAAATTGGCGGTAGTTTGCAGTAAAGCAAATGATAATGAATGAAAATGTTTCCATAAAAGATTTCCAGGACGAATTTCATATTAGGAAGGAGATTAAAATGCCTGGCATACAATATTTAAGGAGTTAGAAAAATTACCAGGTGATTAATCTATACACGTGTATCAGAGGCACAATAACATTTCAGCTTTTTATATTTTACACACCCTTAAAATAATTTTCCAAGTTTTTTGCAACAATCTCCCTTAACTTTCCCTCCAACTTAAAAAGTAGAAACTGTTTTCAACTTATGAGATTTTAATATTGAATGCTAAGAAATTTAGCACTAATCAGGATGATTTAACTAGTATCTGTTTCGATACATAAGTACTCTTAATTTTAAAGGGTTTTCCCACATTTCCAGGAGACCAGGCAGGCGCGTTATTGGGCATTTTCTGTACCCCCAAGCATTGATTACCTGCGATTAATTTTTTACAGGATGAGCTTTCCTTGACTTTGGTATTTTTTTTAAAATCAGGAGAGACTAATTTTGGGACAAACCTGAGCGATGCACTTCCTTTGCAGGCATTTTTCTTGTTCCTTAAAAAAATTGGGGCAAAAACAGTAGCAATTGTTATTACCTGATTTATTTTTTCGTCCTGGTTATCTTAATTGATTCTTCTATTCAAGTAGCAATGTACATTTCGGAACACCTTATTCCATCTTCAGGCCACACATATTTCCCTAGCACTATAATCCTTGTGCGCGTTTGAGTTTCGAGATACTTTAAAAAGTTAAAAACCGGAAAATAAAAATAAAACTACACGTAGACTAAAATTGACTGTAAACTGCACGAGGCGCGACCGATTTATTGATATATATCAATATATATATTGATATATATTGATATGATTTACCGATATATCAATAGATTGGTCGCGCCTCTTGCAGTTCACAGTCAATTTTAGTCTACGTGTAGTTTTATTTTTATTTTCCGGTTTTTAACATTTTAAAGTATCTTGAAACTCGAACGCGCACAAGGATTATAGTGCTAGTGAAATATGTGTGGCCTGAAGATGGAATAAGGTGTTCCGAAATGTACATCGCAACTTGAATAGAAGAATCAATTAAGATAACCAGGACGAAAAAATAAATCAGGTAATAACCTTTATCAAACCTGGTAAAATGGAAAACTCACATAATTTAAGTAGCAATTGTGTTAAACTTTTAATACAGTACTTTCTCTCTGTAACGAGAGCACAAGGGATGGGCCGATTTCCTCGATATAGAGAGATTTTCATTATGACAATAGTGGATATTTAATATAGGAAATTCAAGGGACCGACCGCTTTCCTTGTTACAGAGAGATTCTCGTTATAACGATAGTTGTTACAGAGAGATTCTCGTTATAACGATAGTTGTTACAGAGAGAAAAGACTGTAATTCATATTTTTTGTGAGGAGGTTTTCCCATGTGTATTTTGTTAAATAAATAAATTTATATTTTACCAATTAATATTGATGGTTGAATTTCTTTGACTACATCGGCTAGATTTTTCATAACTTTGTGGTCCTTGGCGAAGAACTGTTTATAACCATGGAGGCCTCCTTCTGGACGATCTTTTACCAATAATCCATCAATATCCATCATCCAAATTTTATCTCTTGCCTCCTGTATAGTTGAGCCCTCAGTCTGCATGGCTTTAACGCACAAGTTGGCAATACCTAATGGACAAACAACAGAGAGATTAAACATGTCAGTTGTAAGACAGTTTTCAAAGTTGTTAGCAGTTTGATAGGTGGAGAAATAGCAGGAAATCTTTCTTTCATCTAATGAAAAAAAAGGATCAACTAATTCTGAAAATCCAAACTAAAGTTGCTAGATGTGTTGAGCGAACTATTGAGCATACTCCAACATTTATTCCACAGAGGAGATACATTGCTTGCAGTAAAAAGACTCTTCAACATAGTTTATTTCCTTCATACTTACCACTTACTAGCTCAATTAAGTATTAGCAGAGAATGAGTTTCTTTCATGACAAGTTTTTCAGATCATTTATGATATAGATTTAATTTATGATTTTTTTTTTAAAAAAAAAAAGAAAAAAAAGAAAGAAACATCTTGACAAAATTTGCAAAGCTAAAATGTTAATGTGATTTAAAGAACTTACCTAACGCAGCTTCTCCAGCACCTAAGAACAAGTATTTACAATCTGACATTTTTTTGCCAGTAATTCTTCGAGAAGCGTAGAGTCCTGCAACGGCAACTGCAGCTGTTCCTTGAATGTCATCATTGAAAGTACAATACTTGTCTCGGTACTTGTCGAGGAAGCGGAATGCATTATGGTTTCCAAAGTCTTCAAACTGAATGAGTGTATTTTGACCATAGCGTTTGACAACAGCCTCCATGAATTCGTCGACAAGCTCATCGTATTCTGGCCCGAAAACACGCTTCTGCCGGAGACCAATGTAAAGTGGGTCGTTGAGGAGCTTCTGCGATGTAGAATAATAGGAACACCAGAATTAATACACACAAAGAAAAAAGAAGACAAATAAGGATATTACAGATATAAGCTAATTGCACCTGAAAGAGAAAACTCAAAATCAATTTGTTTAAGGGGAAAAAAACATTGTAAGTTAGGAGTGCATTAAAGACTTCAGCAATGAATCCATTATGATTTTTCACACATTTTAAACTAGAAACAACTCGAAATATAGTTTGGTCCAAAGGTTAGGTTAGATTAGGTCGACTCTGACAACAAAAACAGACTCATCATGTTGGATTCTACAAAAATTTACTTCATATGTATAAACTTGTGGAGATAAAAATTCAACCCGGAGAAAATTTTAAGAAAACTGAAATTAGTTGAGTGGCCAATTAGATACAGGTAGGCTTTAGTTTTTCAGTAAGCAGGAAGTTCAAATTGATGAATGAAGGAAACACTGATTCCTCACTTTGACTTCAATTTGGAAATATTTGACCTTGCCACTGTTATCTACAAGAAATTTTGAGGAGACAACAGTGTTGTAGTTTTAAATTTCTTGCCTTGTCTGGTGTCCACCTACAGAGGGGAAAATAATCTTCCTCAAAAAAGTTCAAGAGATCTTTTGACAAATTAATGCATAAGCAAAATATTTATATTTTTGTTGTAGCCAAGTGCATCTTGCGAACTAAAATATATCTTCCGTGTACTAGATAGGGGGATTAAGGATTTTCCTTGATTATTAATCAAAGATTTCGTGATAACTAGTGCATTGTGCGTCCAAATCAGGTTTCCTTGGACTTTCCTGACAGCTGATAACATACTGAATGATGCTACATTCACGGATTTTGTTTATTTTGATCAGTGTTCATTCTGCGTTACCGTGAATATGAGTCACTCAGGTGCATTCTGCGGTTTTCATCATGCAATCACTGATAGAGAAAAGATTTATCATTTTTGTTTTGAACTCGGTATGCCTTGTATCAAAACTTTTGGTGTGCTAAGTAAAGTTTACCAAGATCATTGTATGAATTATTCTCAGTGCTTTGAGCGGTTTAAACAGTTCAAAACTGGTCAGGAGTCCGTCGAAGATGAGGAGCACGGGAATCGACCATCGATGGCACCTGACATTTGCCACGTGGAAAAAGTGGGGGCATAAGTGCTCAAAAATGGTTGTTTCAAGCTTGCTGAACAGTGTGTTATTTCTGAAGGCTTTGTACATAAAATTTTGATAGAATATTTACACATGCATCGAGTTTCAACTAAACTTGTCCCGTGACTGTTGTCTGTTGAACAAAAATCCGTAGTAATCCGAGTAAAAATCCAAGTGTAAATTTTCCTTGAGCTTATTGAGCGTTCTAACAATGATCCTACATATTTGGATATGATAATTTCGGTGACAAAACTTGGGTGTATGGCTACGATATGGAGACAAAAATTCAACCATCTGTGTGGGTTGAAAAAGATAGTGAAAGACAGAAAAAAGAGCGACAAGTTTGGTCAAACATGAAAATCGCAGAACACCCATGAGGTTGCCTTACTTCAAACCCGGTACCAACAAAGCTAATTAAGATTTTTAAAATTTGTGAATGTAGCATTCTTAAGTATATTTTCAACTATCAAGAAAGTCCAAGGAAACTTAATTTGGACGCATGATGGGCTAGTTGTCACCAATCTGGTTTCTTATCTAACAGACCTCGTAATCCAAATTTGTACACCTCATAGGGGGACTCCGTGGTCACTACAGGATAGGAAGTGCAAGCAAATATATGTGATTAGTGAATGCTCAGCCCCCGAACTATTGTAGGAAATTCTTGGACACCTCTTAATCAATACACATGAAAATGTACCTCATTGAATTTAACCACACAAATTTTAGAAGATCTACGAGCCTTCTAATTATCGCCAACTTTCCAGTGTGACTTTTGATTGTGAGAATGGGAGACTTATTAACCGTTGTAATGAAACACACACACACAAATCATGGCTGAACTCACTTCGTTGTTGGTGCCAACATCAAGAGTGATAGGTAGACACTGATGTGGCTTGATGCCGGCGAGGGCGGTATACAATGAGAGCTTTCCGACCGGAATACCCATACCGCATGCACCTAAGTCCCCAAGACCAAGAATGCGCTCACCATCAGTCACAACTATAGCTCGTACATCTGGTTCCGGCCTGTACCCAAAACCAAAATAACCATCATGCACTACCTCAAATGAAGTATTTTAGGGAAAGGCTTTTGTTAACAGCACATTAAACCAACCAAATTAGCAAACCAAGCAAACTTAGTATCCGCATAAAAAAATGTAAAAAATAAAATAATGGAATAATTATTTAAAGACTAATCTCATGAAGACTGATAAATTCATCACAACATTATTTCAGTTCAGAGTGAAAATGTATTAAGAGTAAAAACTGATTAAGCAGACCATTTAGACATGCTTCAACAGTTCATTTTTTCCTTTGAAAAAAACATAATAGATGGAAAATTGTTTAGGAATACATATCATACAAATAAATAAACATGATTCTTCTTTTGCAGCTTCATAATTTCTCATCATCCTTCGTTTCAATGAAGATATACAATTCATTGTTGCTGCTTGGAACTGGGGTTGATTTCTAGGGGGTAACTTCTTAATTCGCTATTTCCGGATAATCTCAGTGTATTTCATGCAGGAATTCTGATTGCAAAAACAACATTCAATTTCCTATTTACTCTTTTGTTGAAAAACTAAACGTAAACAGAGATATTGAAACAATTCAGGCAGGTGTACCTCTACTTTTTCAATTTAGACAATTCTTAAGGGTCTTGAATTGCATGATTAAGGTTAAACAGAAACATATGAAAAGCAGGCAGAAATTATACATGTGAAAAACCTCACACCAAGCCTAAGGTCCTTGATGACTTCAGAATAAGGCATACATTATGTTTTTACCAATCAATCCAGGTGAGAAACTCTGTAGAGTTTAAAAAATGTTAGTCAATTAAATTGACCCATGTGGCCCATGATGTATGAAATTCATACTCTATAAAAGTTAACCAATTTTACTAACACTAAACAAGCTACTATTATTATGCATAGTTAAAAATTATACATTAAAATTTAATTTTTGTTAAAAACCCTTCAAATTTGATCAAGTGAGTCGTATTCCCAGCGTTTGCAGTATTTCTTGTTGACAAAGAATCTAGTTTTAGATGCACCTAAACCTGCCCAAAGATTTGAAAATATTTGACGCACCCATCAAACTTACATCATATAATCAACTGAAAATGTCTAGATTCAGCTTAGCTACCCTAGAGATAAAAAATGAGGCCAAAAATACCTACTCTCGTAAAAAAATTACCAGTTTTTAAGGAGATCAAAGCAGTGTCCTTTATCATTAATCGTGATAAAAAGCCCCCTCGGTCTTCTATAGATCAGTCCAAACTTCTGACAAGCCAGACCAACAGTAGGGGTGTAGACAATTGGCATGAGTGTCTCAACATTTTCTGACAATAGTCGGAAAAACAATCGTTCGTTTCGATCCTGAAAAACAAGAAAAGAAAAATGATAAATACAACAAAAATGTCTGAGGTCTCCAAAGTAGACACTTGCCCAAAAGAAGAAGAAATTGAAAATGAGCAGAGAAGCTTATGAGAGGAAGCTGTGAAAGGTTGGAGACAAAAAAAGAGCATAAATTTTCAGTTAGAAGAGCATAAATTTTCAGTTAGAAGAGCAACGGCAAACCTCTTGATCGCTTTAGATCACATCAAATGTGGGCAACATTAAGTAAAGGTGCGACAAAAATGTCTGCTTATTGGAAATACTCATTAAAGTAATTCAAAAAGTTTCTATCATAGAAGGAATATGGAAAATTTTAATGGGAATCAGGTTTGCTGATTTAGTCATGCAGACACTTTGTTTGATTAATCAAATTTGTAGCACAATAAAGGAAAGGTCTGTGGGGAATAGCATCAATACCCAGTGTTGAGTACTTATCAAATTAAGATTGAAGTGATTGTCCGAGGATAAAACCTGCATGGCAGAGCTTCCTCCCATTATCTGCAATCATAAAATAACCTTGAATACGTCTTGATCACACCATGTTACTGTTTCATTCCCTAACTGCACAAGAGGTGTTCTGCTATGCTAAGGAGAAACGCAGTGTGAGTCTTCAGACGTTGCCATATCTCTTTTGATTGTAAATGAATTGACAGGAAAAATTCTGTATATTTTTTTTCAACTTTTTTAGACAATTTTGTTAAGGATTTAATCTAAAATATCTGAGAATTCCAAGAAAAAATATGCATGACTTTCCTTGAAAGAAAAATATTTTGTAACGAAACTTGACAACATTTGAATGCTTATACAGCATTCTTCCTTAGTTTAGATGTGTTGAGGAAGGCGGCAAAAATGAAGAGCTTTTATTAAAAAGCTTCATTCTCCACTGGAATTTAAGTATATGATGCAAGGAGTGTCCCTTGGAGTTAAGGCAAATTTCAGATGAAATTTTCGTTATTATCAATTCTTGGCCTTGTTTAATCTCCAGGTTGAGACCTAATGATTGGTGAAGAAAACTCACTTAACATCAAAAACCTGATTATAATAGAGGATGCATAGTATTTAATGCACACCTGTAATTCAGAGAGGTACAGGAAACGATTGAGATCTTCTTGGTATTTCATAACACTAAAACGACAAACTTCTAGCTGCTGTTCTTGAGTTTTGAAGCGACCAGGCATTAATCCATGAATTCCTAAAGCTTGCCGTTCTTCTAGAGTAAAAGCCAAACCCTGAAAAAAAAATCATAGAATGGAATAGTATATTGATTTTTGGTCATTGTTTGTTAGGCTTGATTTGCACAAAAAATAATATGGACTGTTCCAGATTGTTTTGGGAGGTTTGATGCCAGTTGGTAGAGCAAAACAAAAAAGCTACCTCAGCCAAATAAGTAAATGAAAAAAATTCCTCTATAAAATATGATCGACAATATTTTTCTCTTTACAATCTATTCCATACATGTACTTGTCGACTAACAATAAGACATATGTAAACAAATATATTCTCATTTGTGAGAAATAGTAAATTAAAGGTAATGTATGTAATAATGGATGTTAATGATTGTTTGGTGCTATCCTTAAAATTACAGAACTTCTTAAGGAAGGGGTGTCTCGGCCAGCATGCTACTTTACAATGATGAAGTAAGGATTAAAGTTTTGCGAACAATTTTAAAGTTTTTTCAGGGAGAAATGGATCCCTTCCCCCTTAATTTTTTATCCGTTTAAAGCTTTTCCGACTGTTTACAAAGCTAACATCAATGATATGTTGACCAATATTAATCTTATCTGAAAAATTAAACGGTTGTAATAAAAGAAATCCCCCCCTTCCCCCCTCCAAAAATCCAAAAATCCCAAAAGATAAAAATAAAATAAAAAACAGGGCTTCACAGAGAATTTAGAAATAATTCTGTTCTGAAGATTTCTAAAAACAATCGTAAAGGAGAATAGAATTGATGCAATAAAAGTGTGGGTGGTGGTGTTTGAGTTTGCTCCACCTTTATAATCTACTTCTTTGAACAGAAAAAAAGTTACTACACGAAGGCTGGATTAACTGGAAAATAAACAAGGTTGCAGATCTCGTGTGAGACTAGTTATCACATGACACGCTCTGACAAGACAGTTAACAAATGACTGTGTAGTGATTCTTTTAATTAGCAAAACTCTAATCAGGAAAAACGAGCTCATCATCACTTCTCAAATGAGGAAAGTACTTCAAATGGTCTTGCTGATGCCAAACTGAGAATAAAAACTGAGCTGCTTGATTCATGATCTTTTTATTTTTTTTTTTAAATTCGACTGCTTCCATGATTTTAACTAAATTTTTTTTTGAGTGGGTCACTTTTAAGATGCTTATCTTCTAATTTTATGTATGTGAGACAGAAGATGATTATTTACAGACAGGGCGCAGGTTAAGGTGATCACAAGATGTGCAAAATCAAAAATTTCAGATACAGCAGTCAATTTACCCCTTTTGTAGATAAATAACTAATTGTTTAAAAAAAAATTTCATTTTACAATTTCCTATTTCCTGAAAATTAAAAGTACAGTTACTTAAGTACAGATACTTAAAATAGAATTTAAGAGCTCAAAGTCTTGTAATTTTAAAGCGGTGGGAACAGAGTAATTTTCAGGATTTTAGGGATAGGGCCACTAGCCAAAATAAAAAGAAAATATCTAGTTTTTTGAAATCAATATTATCCTACATTTTTGAGAGACAATGGAAAAGCACGAGTTTAAATGATAATTTAAAACTGGCAACCATTTCGATCAGAATGATACGAAAAAATGATTTTATAATTTAACATCCACAAATTGGGCAGCTGAACTCTAGATAAGAGGTCACTTCTTATCTTATCCTTATTTCTATAATACTGAACATTTTAAAAAGCTTACTACAGTGTAGTGCTGTGTGTACGAACAAAGCACTTTGCTTTCAATACATTTCTAGTTTTGGTTGGTGAGGTGTAGCATTGCATCCAGATAAGCTGCACTCATTTTTCGTTTTTTGAAAGCTATGCTCTGAACTCTTGGAGATCGTTCCTTTTTTCTTAAACAGTAATTTATCTTAAGCACACCTCGATGGTGAATAAAGTTAATATCAATTTGAAAAAGAGTGTTATGCTTAAATTTTCCAACAATACTTTGCAACCAGTTATGACCAAAAACTTCAAAATTTTCGGGCTTGATCTCAAGAAATAGAAATTTCCTCATTTCCCTGACTGGGTCATCAAAATATTGGCACAGATAAATTCACCAGTTGAAGGTAAGAGGATATCAGGTATTTTTCATTTTCCTCCAAAAACCAAGATGATAAGTGAGACAATCATAGACCCTGTCTCAGCTTCCAAATTCCTTGAAAGCTCCTCAAGAACAATGAAATGCTTGAGTTCATTTACATATTTGAGGGGAATTTTAGCCTAAATTTTTTCTGAGAGCAGTTGAATGGAGAATTATTGTTTGCGTAGAAATAAGGCAGATTTTTCAGCTCCTTTGAAAATCTGTTTGCTCCAAACCTCCAAGGTAACCTTTCCAGCACAAGTTTTAAAACAATTATTAAAAAGCCTTAAGAAACACAATTCCCTTACTTGCATTTAAGAAATTAAAATTTAAAATCTTTCAATTATTTGACTAAAAATACTAAGATTCTTAAAATATGAAAGGACTGATTTTTCAATAAAATCTGAAATCATCCACTTGGATATTCAGGCAGGTTGTTTCAAAGCTTCCAACTTCCTTCATGTCAAGAAAAAACTGCTGATCAGCAGCACTTAGAGGCTAGGCCAAAGTAGTGAAATTAAAATCGTAAGAAACACTTTACCTTGTTAAGTCGAGGGTCTCGAATATGGTCGATTCCCTGGACCATTGACGGACAAATGATGTCACCGGTAACTTCATGGTAAGATGCTTTCTGTTCTATGTTAGAGGAACTGACCGTCAATTTATTAAGTTTTGCCAACAAAGCTTTCTTGGCAGCTCCTCGGACAGGACTACTTAGCCCAGTGACCCTGAAAGAATTCATTCCAGATTGAGCATTTCAGAAATCAAGTTGAAGAAGTAGGTCCTGATATTTGTCCACGAGAATAAAAGTGGATGTGCAGCACTGATGAGGATGATACGATATGTCGGTGTAAGTCGGTAATCACATAACTCGATTTGCGACGTCGCAGACTTCCTGTCACACTTTATTTTTTAAACGGAAAGCTATTCAACAGCAATTCTTTAAAACTGCCTTGATTATTCCTCTCTGTGCGAATAAAATTCTGTAAAAACTTCAAGGAATGATGTCAATTTGTTCTCCTTTAAAAAAATAACATAGAGGCGGTGATTTTCAGACACCGCAAACAAGTTATGTGATGGCCGACTTACACCGTCGAATAGTCAATTCACCACTCATCATGCTTCGTTTAAAGACTTTTTGTTGTAAGTAATCCTTCTGAGGAAACTAAGTTCATGGTAAAAAAAGCACATCAAAAAAAACTTTATAAAGAAAAAGGTTTCTAACTAGAGATATGCGGCCAGAGATAAAATTATAGATTGTTTTCTCTTCGGAAATAGATATTTTTACTATGTAGTATCGTAATGAATATTATAAAATTCATGTCATTCTTTTCTGTTGGTAAAATGAATTTACCTTACCATACAGTGCACACAAAAACATACATTCTCATGACAAATACTTTCAACATAGGTAAATATCTATTCTAGACAAGTTTCACAATACTTCGTGCCGCAAGAAGAGTGCTTATGACACTCTGTGTTGCTACTTGGTAATTACCAGTTTGAAAAAACTAACAGGGTGCATCAACTTTTTTAGACATGAAAATCAACACATAACTCAAATCCTCACCATCCGGCCAAAGTAGGTATCACAAGCATCATGTAACATTTAAAAATTTCTACTGTCATCTTATTTTTTTAAGGAGAAATTGATCGATAAAGCTGTCCAAAAATTTCACTGAATTTTCTTCGTGCTGCCGATAAAATTCAAAGAAATTTTCAAACAGATTCAACCAACAAATTCTCTGTAAGAAAATAAACTGGCCGCGGACATTTTATACTGTCGCAGGATGCTCGTGATACTCTGGCTGGAAGATGACGAAATAGACCCTGCTTCATGTAAGTTTGACCTTTTTCATACATCACAACCAATAGCAGTTAGAGTATTCGCAAAATCAGCTGAAAGAGGTTAACTTATCTGAAACAGGAATTCATAACAGGGGCAGGCAATAACAGATAAAATGATAGAGCCAAATCAGGCTATTCCTTCAGGGCTTGGAATTCAATTGTTATTGATCATTTGGCATTTTTTTGATGGGAGTTGATTTAATGACTTTTCTAAATGTAAGCTGAACTGTTCTGTGTGAGTGGAGTAGAGGACAAAAAAAAAAACAATACACAGTGCTTTAAGATTTCCTAGGCAGTGTCAAAAAGGAAGAAGGAAACAGAAATTAATGAAAATAGGTTTGGGGGTTCGAATGCTTAGACGTTCAAACCTTAGTATTTGTTGTTAACATTTGGCCCAGTCTGTTGGGGAAAGTTGTAATGTTTTATGTTTAATTGTCTTTTACTAAGGTTCTATCTGTAAGTTGTGGCTGTTAAACCTGCCCCACAAGTTTCTGCTCCGGCAGTGTTTATCTTCGTAAAATTTGATTATTGTTGTACTTGAATGAAATAAATCATTCAAATTCAAATTTCAAATTTCACAGCACTTTTTTAATTGGAGCATTCAGTGCTGAACACTATAAAATGAAGAACTGTAGTCATGGATGATGGACATTCCGACATGAGATCAGGACATTATTAGGGGGGTAAAAATTCTGAAAAACTTAGGCGCTTCTCAAGTTAGCGCAAGAGGATAGCACATTTTTCTGCGACAATTTTGTTTTCGTTTTTTATGCATCAAATTGAGGTGCCATTTGACTTAAAACCTAAGAGTCAAAAATAAACCCCCTCCCCCCCCATTTTCAAGAAAGTCGATAAATTAACAGTCCAAAAGTTTTTGAACAGGCTGATAGATGTCAAGAGTAGATTTAAACAGGCCATGCCTGAATGGGAAAATGCCGAACAGAATGTTCCGGCGAAAAAACAACAGCTATGCCACAGTAGCCGTTCCATAATATTTCCTTCAATTTTTGGTAACAAAGCTTTGTCTGAGGAAAGAGATAAGATATTCTGTGGCCGTAAACACGGCAACTTCATTAGGTTTGCTTTGACAAAATTGCACTGGGAAGAGAAACCATAGCATAGTTATGTTGCCCAGCTCAATAACATTGAAAGAAGAAAGGAGCCTTCAATGATAAAGCTACACACATCAACGGGGAACGGGGTGCAGCTTAAATTTAGATCAATCAGCTTATCCTGGATGTAGGTTAATGGGTTATAGTTCGCACACTGCAAGCTGCAAATTAGGGCAAGAAGAGAGCAAAAGTACGAATCTACTTACTGAATGGTCTTCGGTACAATTGTTATCATTTTGGCTGAAATTCACAAATACTACAGCCGACTCTAAATTCCGACACTAACGGTTACTGAAATCTAAAAACCATTGACGAATTCGGGCGTACGTAGCGGTTTTTCGTTCGCGTAACGAACGAATTTGGCGAGAGAAGCAGGGGACTACAATCGTTAGCCTTGGTTACCGAACAGCTGAGTACTTGGCATTGAAAAAGCTGCTGAGTTGCGCAGGTTATGGAGGAAGTGAGGGGAAGGAAAAGCACTAAAATTCTCGCCGGAAAGCACACCCCATAAAATAAAAAGCTTCCTAGATCGTGAATTAAAGTGCATTCAGTGCATAATGCATTATTTTGCCTAGCAAGAGACTGATTGTTTAAGCAAGCGAAAAGCTTAACACGATTTCCTTCAGTTTAAAGAGTATGCAATTTGCAATGTTTGCTCTCCTTGGGTGTATTGGGAATTTCAAAAACATAATCAGTTACTTATTGAATGTTTGTGGATGAGGTAGTAGCTATACTTGTTACTTGCAGTTCCACTGTTTTGTTTTCGTATTCTTATCTCTTATCATTATTCATGCAGTATTTTTCACTCGATTTGTCTCTGTGTTTCCATCATGAGTTCTGTTATTAATTTGTTGAAAAATAAAAATGCAAAGACGATGGGTTCTTATCGTGAAGTGTTCAGCGAGGTGTGACAGAAATTATAGCATCTTTATGAAGCTTATCTCAGGTGTCATTACTAACATTCACTATGATACTAGTCAAGAGAATCTCTCAGTATTTTGCCTTCCGGCAGCAGTTACCTTTCAACTCTATTAGGAGTCTTAGTCTCTTCTTAATGCCACGACCGTGCGTTCAGTTTTTAAAGAGTATACTCGTAATTCATTGTATCCAAGTCCTCAATGTAAACCTGTAAGCAATGTAAGCTGAAAGTGTTCAGTATTCTAAAATTGAATGTCTTGAGTTTCAACCACCCTATACCTATTTTAATTTCAGTATGGGTATCATCAAAACCGTGGTCAAAAAATGCTTCGGAAAGTATTTGTTGGTGACAAATACAGTCAGCAGTGGTATCCTAATGGCTGTGGGTGATAGCATGCAACAACAGATTGAAACGTACAGAGGTTTCCATGAAAATGAGAGCCACGATGCTGTTCGATCCAGTAAGTCGTTGTTTTACCTACTGAAATGCAAAAAATTCACTAAAAATTTTAAGGTAAACCAGTTTTCTCCTAAACAATTAAAGATGAGTGGAGTTTAGCAATATTGCAGCTAGATACTTTTATGTTTCTTCTGGCATAAGCAATTGTCATGTCTCGAAGAGGATTTACAATTATATCGCATGCTCTAATGAATCACATTTTCTAGAACTGAGTGTTTCTTAGTTGGAGCTCATCTGCTTTTGTGTTGATTGGGCGCACTTGTTTATCCTCATTTCAAAGTAAAACATACCTCAGAAAGAAGGAGTTTGGAATTTTTCTTTTCTATCCTTTGCACCGACAAAGTGACAAATTATTTAATTTTTAGCTCAAAGTGTCGACCTATGGTATCTATAAGATTGTGGACGTTCAATGGTTATCTTGCAAAAAGAGATAGCAAAGTTGTATGCCAAGTTTTCTGATTTCACTTTGTAAGTACTGCTCTCAAACCTCACATGTCCCAGAAGTATGTTGGTGGATTGATTTTTAGTCCCTAATTGATATTTTTTTTTCAGTTTGCCTGTGCAATGTATTCATTTTCATTCTTCTTTCCTCAGTGAATATGGCAATGGTGGGCATAATACTTGGACCCATTCAACATGTATTTTACATGTATTTGGATCGCTTTATCCCAGGCAGAGATCTTTTTTCGGTTTCGAAAAAGCTGCTACTTGATCAGCTGATAGCCTCCCCTGTATATATAGTCACCTTCTTCTATGGATCAGCCTACATTGAAAACCACACATTGGCACAAGCAAATGATGAATTGCGGCATAAATTTCTACAAGTTTATCTGGTATGTTTACTTTCTTCACTCTCCATCTCTATCTTGATGGCTGATACCAGGGCCAGTTTTTTTATTTTTTATTTTTGAGTCCTCAGGCCAGGCGCAATCTGAATGATGCTACCCTCTTTAAATCCTCATCAATCCTAGGGGAGGAGAGGTCTGGAGGGTGGAGCTCTCCAGCTGGAGGAGTTTTGAGGTCCTCTCCTCAACTTTTGAAGTTTTCCCCCAAACATAAAGAAAAAGAGGTTTTATCAGACAGAAATTTTTAATACTTCACTGTAACCAGAATAAGTACTTTGAGGCTAATTTTTTTTCCCCACTTCAAATCCTTGAGGGGACAATACTTGCAGTCCATTAAGTCCCATCCACCCTCAGCCCCTAATCAAGCCAGCCCCAGGTAACCGTTGTTTGAGACCATCAAACTCAGGTCACCTGGCCTGGGAATTGAAACTGGGACTTCCTGCTCATAGAGCAAGCACTACAACCCACACACAATGCACCACAGGATAATGACAAAATTTGAAGAATTTTGATTTGACTCCGGGAAGACCCGTATACACTAAATAGTGGGGCCGATAAGCATAACAATCGTGCACTTCTGGAAGAAAGCATGAAAATTTCAGGGATTCATCTCTACCCTATAGACATTCGATTCAGACATAGACCCCAAAAATCTGAGCTCCCTGGGGGGGCTGGGGGGCCCCCAAATTTTGAATTTTGAATAACTACTGAACGGCTAATGTTAGCGTAATTTTTTTTAAGCAGGACGATAGGAAATTTTATCAGGAACAAAAATGGTTCCTATGAATTTTTCTGTGGGATCGATATTTAAGGCGTGAAACGGGAAAAACCATCGGGGGATGGGGAGCCGGCCGTTCTGAGGCAGATCCGCGCGCTGCGCTGTTTGCCCGGGACGCGCGCGGCGGCGCAGTACAAGGTGTTACCGACGAAACAGCCGCTTGTCTTGGTTTAATCTCAACGATGCGCAGTTTTAAAATTATTGTGAATATATCGTACTACCTATAAAGCCTTAAAAAAGGGCTTAACTTATGCAGGTAATATATGTATACAAGCGAGCGCACGGCAACAGAAAGAGAAGGGGTTAAGTGCTGAAGTTCCGAATTGTTTTGTTGTATGGGTTTGTCTAGTTTTATTACAGCATTCGAGATAACTGCATCAGACATCAGTTGAACGGAATAAAATCTGAGGCACAGTTGTCTCGGGAAAGGGGGGGGGGGGCTAAAAGTCACAAATCTTATTTGTGTACCACGATGACCTGAAAAATGATTTTAAAGTGTTTTTCTTTCTCTTTCTCTCGGTGCTGCGACATCAGGATGGTATCTAAACATGCTTACTTAAGACAGGGAGCCTAATTTTGTAAACAATGAGCATACATAAAAACATGCTTATTCTCCTCTCTTTCAGGAACATTTTGGTACATCATTTCTACGTATAGGCATTTTTTTAAGAGGACCAAAACCACCTTCAAAACTTGCTCCAAAAAAACGGCAAAAGAATCTTGAGAAAGCTTGATAGGGATGAATGACTCCCAAAAAACATTTGTTGGACTGCTTCTTGTACAGTACAAAGAATATTATTATTGAGTAATTATTAATAACTAGCCGCCGTATCCGCTAATCTGTCAAAACGGTCCATTTGAGTGATAGGAAGTCGCGCCTAAGTACTGGGAACCTATCCTGCTCTTATGTCAGCGCATCATAGGTACGATATTCCGCAATCTCGGTAATTTTGCAACTGATTACTGATTACTGATTTTGACTGATTTTTTATATTTTGACGATAAATTAACCTTTTGATAATCTCTAAAGCTAATTCGATCAGTGTTATAATGTACGATAAAGTTTAAGGTGTACGTTTTGTGCATTGCACATTTTGCAAGTCCCGTTTCTTTAAAATTGTCTCCGACATACTTACCTAGAACTCTTCCATGAGCTCCATACAAATCAAAAATCGGTACAAGATTTGCGGGTTGAAAAAGAAGAAATGCAATGAATTTCTTCCTGAGGCCTGGTCCTTCTCAGAGGTTCTTTAATGAATCAGAACCTGCATGATAAATAAATTTCCTCCTATATTAATATTTTTTTCAATACAAATGCTACCAACTCCACTCTAAATTCCATACAACAAAATGTAAGATAATATACATGGATTTTTCTTACTGCTCATTCCATTTTCTATGTGTCGTGGTAAGTACCAATAATATCTTCAAGGATGACTCGATAAAAAGAGGCGATAGTATTCAGATAGCTTCTTTTTTATCATTTATTTTATGTATTGTTCTATTTTTTTTTGAAATATGCATATTTGTTGAATAACTGAAAAAATGGGGAGTTCATGAAAATGAAAACTTCTATTGACTGGCTGGAGGGAAAAAGAGGAGAAAAGAACATTGTCGGAATGTTCCGTATGAATCAGTACCTATCCAATGGCGAGAAACCAATGAACATGAACGAAAAACGATATTTCCTTCATTTTGAAGGAGATCTGGTAACCTTATAGTGGCGAAGGGACTGTGGAGCCCCCCTCTCCTCCCTTCTCACTCTTCAATTAATGTCTCTACCAAGTTTTGCAAAATTCATGGTTATGTAAGCAGCTCATTGTCTTATTCGCCGAAAGTAACATGAAAAATAAGCTAAAAATAAGTTACGAAGGATCCGCCATTTCCAATATTCATGAAAAAGTGGGTCAAAATCGTATTAAAACTTGTTATTTCGCTCTAATATCTTAAAAAAAAATGTAATCCTGTACAAAACTTACGTGAGGAAAGGGTAATTTACTCTGTAATGAGGTCGGAAAAGCTCTGCATTCAGAGAAAACAAGACGCGTGATGCGCGATGACCGATCCCTCCTATTGACTCGGCGCTCTCACATTGGAGTATTTCGCTTTTGCTTGCTTTTATGTATTACTAATAAAAATTAGAGCTTATATTACTGAGGAAAAGTATTTAGGCAGTACGTTAAATGCATTATTATTTTTAAAACTGCGCATCGTTGAGATTAAACCAAGACAAGCGGCTGTTTCGTCGGTAACACCTTGTACTGCGCCGCCGCGCGCGTCCCGGGCAAACAGCGCAGCGCGCGGATCTGCCTCAGAACGGCCGGCTCCCCATCCCCCGATGGTTTTTCCCGTTTCACGCCTTAAATATCGATCCCATAGAAAAATTCATAGGAACCATTTTTGTTCCTGATAAAATTTCCTATCGTCCTGCTTAAAAAAAATTACGCTAACATTAGCCGTTCAGTAGTTATTCAAAATTCAAAATTTGGGGGCCCCCCCAGGGGGCTCAGATTTTTGGGGTCTATGTCTGAATCGAATGTCTATAGGGTAGAGATGAATCCCTGAAATTTTCATGCTTTCTTCCAGAAGTGCACGATTCTTATGATATTTTCCACTTATCGGCCCCACTAAAAGGAATGTCTCCTTCCGAAATGCACAGAATGAATCCAAGAGCTAACATTTTTCAGTAAAGATAGTATAAGTACATCGTATAATTCTTTCACTCACTTAATCCTTCATTTGCAGGTAGATTGGATTGTATGGCCTCCGACGCAATTCATCAATTTCTTCTTCTTGCCCTCAAAGTACAGAGTGATCTATCTCAACGGCTTAACCACATTGTATAATGTGTATTTGTCTTACATCAAGCATAAGGTAAAGATAATCCAATAAGTTGCTTGTCAATAACCAGGGACGATTCTGAGGGGGTGGGATCAGGGGGAAAAATTTCAGAGAGTGCAAGTTATGAAAGGCGAGGCCAGATCTTGAAAGTTGTGGTTTTCTTTTTATTTTCTTTTTTTTTCAATTTTTTTGTGCATTCAAGTAAAATCATATGAAAGCAAGCCGCAGAGGAAATGAAGCATTCCTCTTTCAAAATCTAAGAGTGAAATCTTTTGTCAGTGCCAGGCCCTGTCATATCAAAAGAAGAATTGAGAATTAGCACAAGAAAATTTCATTGGTTCTTATGAAAGTGCTTCCTGAGCTGAGATCCCAGTTTTTTTTTCTTTCCAGCTTACAATTTTTTTCCAACTGTATTCGTCAAGCAAATATATTTTTTAAAAAGAAAAAATTTACCGCTCTGTGATGGCATATAGTGGCAACTACCTGATTAGTACTGCCAACCGCGGAGGTTCTCCGGTAAGGTAGTTACAATTCAGTGTTAATGTTTCGAAGGCACCATGATTTCATAATTTCTCATCAATAAATATAAATACTGCAGAAAGTTCTTTCATAATTTAAATCAGTTGGGGGTCAAACTTAGATTCTGTAGCCGACTTTGGAGATGTCCTCTGGATACATGAGAAAAGTTCATGAGACTTCTTATGAGGTGAGTGAGATGTAATTTCATGTTACTAAATATGTGGAGTTATGAGTGGCTAAAAACCTGAAGGAAAAAGTACTATGTTGCTTTTAATCAGTTTGCAAGTAAGTATCTCTTAGAGAATGTATTGATAAGTTTTGTCCATATTTTGATTCCACTTTATGATTGTTTTGAATGTGTTCTCATAATTATGATTGTAGCACCGAATCCAAGTTTTCCCTGCTTTTTCAATTTTTTAAAAATATTTTTTCCATTTTTTCAAATTTTTACAGGATAAGGTTGAAAAACTCGACCTACCGCGGAAATATTAACCAGGAAATTGGATTCAAACATGTATTATCTAAAATAAATCTATACATTTCGCTTCGTTCAAGAAAATGGCCCCTTGACATTTGACCTCATTGCTGTGATGCTGCAGAAAAGTTGCTGTGATGCAGGTAGAGTTTTCCAAAATATTTAGTGTTATTTTATTAAAGTGCAATGTTTGTTGACACTTATTTAGTGTGAAAAACATCATGAGAAGGTAATATTTCTACCTTCATTTAAGTACTAACTTTGCTTGAATTACCTAATTTAAAAAACCAGTAAAAATAAATTACATTCTGAACTTTAAAGAAACTTAAGTATCAATACAATACAGCTCACAAGCCACCCTCATATTTCTGGATTTTTCTCTGAAATATCATGTAGGCATATGCAAATTATTTATATCGAGAGTTCGTTTATCCAAAATTTCATAGCTAGTTTCTATGAAAGATAGACATTTTTCAAGATCGCATGCAGGTGAAAGTGTTCAGTGTTTTTATGGTGCTTTTATAATGTTAATCTTAAAAGAGAAGAAAAGATGGAAGCCTTTCAGGGAGGAAAACTTGAGTCACTAAGCAACTAATGTTTTAATCACTTAGCCCCTAGCAATGCATGGTAAGATCTTTCAATGACAAGTACTGAAAGTGTTTACTTGCAGAAATTACAAATATCTCATCAAAGCAAGTTTTAAGTCGGAAGGAACAAACAGTAATTTAACGATCTAAATTTTTCACTCTCATTGTATTTCTGCTTAAAGATAACTGCCCAACTTTATTCAATTTGTGCTGAAAATATGGGATCAAGGGTCTCCTTTGCAAAGGCAGGGATAATTAGGAAAGCCACAATTTTTTCTTGTCTCTCCTGAATTTCTTTGAGCCTAATTACTTAAAGAAATCGTGCAACTTTGATCACACTCCGCAGTCTTACAAGAAGATTTTGCAAAGTAGCTTTTTTTTTTACTTGAATACGCCCTGACGCAATTCTAAAAAGACAATGTGTATGGTTTTCTTAGTTTTCCTTTATGAACAAAATGAATGTTTTGTTCTGTCAATCAGTCAGTGGTGTAAAGATACAGGCTTTAGGGGCAGCAGTGCAGACAGACTGAACTTTGAGGGAGCATTGTTGTTTCTCCCGAACCCTGGATTCTAAAGGACTCATTTTTTGAAATATTTAAACACAGCACGGCTCAAGAAGATATATGCAGATGACGTTGTCTGAAGGTACTACATTACTGAGGATACAGAATGCCTAAAACTGTCTAGAACTGCTAACATAAAGATATAATCAGAAATGTTTGAAGATAGCAGTTGAGATTCGTGATTTTGGAGTTTAGCCATCGAATATTTTTTTCCAACTTGCATAAGAATCTTTTAGAGCAAAATGCTTCTTGGAGGAATACATATCCTCTCTAAAATGAGATTAGCAGCAAGAAGCACCTATCAGACCTTTGAGTGAAGTAATATTATTCTTGATATAAATGAAGGTACTGTGGTGAAGCTTAATACCATAATAAATAAGAGCACTAGTAATGACTAGGAGGTTTTGATGCTTTGTTTATTTCAAATGCAGAGTACCAAAGAAACAGTTTAATCCAGGAAATGTTCAAGTCCACCTCTTCTATGTGGTTATTAAACTGTTTGTCTCATGATTTAACTTTTTGTCCTTCAGGATGTCATCAACTGACAAGCAGGTTTAGTATTTAATGTGGCCCACGCATGCCAGTCGGTAAAATGGGAAATTTTTAGGAAGAAATGGCATCTGATTATAAAAAAATTAGTTAGAATATCAGGATCAAAAGTAGCAGTACAATAGGATGAGATTTAGCTATATATAACAAGATATACGAGAAAAAACACTAAAAAAATTGGAGTTTCTCACTTTGTTTTCCCTGCAAGATGGTGTGGTGTGGACCCAGCATCATTTCTCCACCTTGTAACAAGATATATATATATTAAACAAGCTTCATTTTCTCTGGGAGCTCTCAACCTCTCCCTTTTAAACTCTTTCTCATCTAGTCAAAAAATAATTTTGAAAGAAGTGTAAAAATTCTGCTCAGGGTGTTAAATATGTTGAGGGGCAATGTTGCGTCCCAGGAAAAAAGGGGGATCGTTGATTAGTCACTCAAACATGAGGAGCCTAGAAAAATTGTTTGTGGAGGGGTCCGAGTTATGCTACTACTATTCACTCTCAACCCATACGCTTATTTAAACGGACATTGTTGTCAAGTCCTACCTCAGCCTTGCATACAGTCCAGTGCTTAGTTCTACACTCTATCCCATTTATGACCTGTATATAGTGATATTTAAAGCACTCTCTTCATGTCAACCTATGCACGTCAACATGCAATGAACATGTTGATTGAAAAGAGCTGAATTTTGAGTTGCATTTTAACTTTCTTGAGTTGTGGATTTTCCATTTTTTAAAATCTGACCGCACAATAAAGCTTTACCATGAGACTTTTCACATTTTATGATAGCTGCTCAACTTGTCAAGCTGATAAGCATAGAAGATTTATTCTGCTTCATGTACCCATTTGCTATGCAATTTTGCATAGGACAGCAACAAGCTTAGATGTATGAACAAGTTTTTTACTTTATTATCTTAATCAACCAATATTAGTTTTACCATAGCTTTATTTCCGGCCTCAAGAAAGTGATTAACTCGTAGAAGAGAATTAAAATACTCGTATTTACTCCTCAGAAAAAATCCTCAGGGCAAAATCGTGCACCGAGCTAGTTTTTTTTTTTTTTTTTTTCTTTCATTTTATTCCATATTTTCAGGTGCTTTTTGTTTAGTATATTTATCTAGTCCTAAGACACCTTTACCAACAATCTATTGGACAAAATTCCTTTGAAAGTAGATTTATAGTTATCGTTGACGAAAAAAAATGATCATGAATGAGTCAAACTTAAAGCCGCTTTTGGATGTACTAATTCAGTCAGCTCATGTTTCCTCTTTTTTATGAAGGAATGCTGATACAACATCCTCCTCCACACCTCAGTGAAAGGCTACCAAGTAGCACTTACACCGATATTTTTTCCCTAAGGGCCCAAGCGCCAAATCTAAGTTTCGTGGAGAACAGGTTAAAGTTACTGTTTGGTAAGCGCTCAATCTATTGAGCCCAAAAAATGTTTATGTCTGAAGAATATGTATTGTAATTGGGCTCAAAAAACTTAAACAAGCGCTGGACTTTTTTTTATGGTTTTGATGGAGGTTCAGATTTTGACGCTTAAGCCCTGAGAAAAAATATCATTTCAATTAGAGGAGATTTTGAGATTTTTTTTCTTGTAACCTCAATGAGCATGTGGGTAATTTTTCTCTTTTGTGTATACTCAAAGGGAATTTTTAATTCAGAAATTTAATTTTTGTGGTTGTGATTCATATAACAGTCCTTACCTTGAAGTGTGTTCAGAACTACTAGAAAATTCATGATTTTATCAAATTGTTATTTTTTTATCTCTGATTAGTGATTTTTTTTTTTATATATTATATTGTTGTTTTATTTTTTATGTTAAGTTTACTTTTTCTGTAATTTAAACACTATTTCAATTCTTCCTCTATACTGTAGGTAGTCGAGAATGTACAATGTAGTCATGAAGTTTCAGTTCACTTTAACTTACGCAATGAAATGCTGTTATGCAATATACTATTGCAAAGCATCATAATTTGTTGTGTTATATTTGAATATTTTAGTTACATTTTTGGGATGACTTTTTGTTCATCACATCCAACAGATATTATCAGGCATCTAGGTGGAATTAATGCAAGTGGCTAGGTAATGTTTTGTAGTTTCTCTTCCAATGAATGTAAAAGCATGTCCTTAAAAAAATTATCAACGAATACAATTTTTACTGGATCGCAATTTAAAACGCAAATAATTAATTTAAAAAAGCTTGGCAAAGTAAGTATCCTTTCTGGAAAAACAAAAACTGTAAGTGAGGGAGGTCCTTGTTCTTTTCGCTGTAAGTAGCTTTGTTGTAAGTAGCTAATTGGTCACCAATGCAAGCATTCCTGCAATTAGACCTCTGTATTATGAGTTTTGGCCTTTTTAATCAACTGATTGGCAATTGGATGGGTTAACTGAAATTCGCCTAACTATACAGAGTGTCCCAGGATTGAGTACGAATATTGAAGGAATCGATTCTTTGGGTGAAAAAAAGACGTTTGTGTGGTATAACTTTTATTTCCAAAAACATTTTCCCTGAGGGCCACAACTTCCCTAAGTTGGAGAAAAAAAATCAGTCTTTTTAACACTGTGACAATGTTTACCAATATTAATGAAAATTGGTAAGTGGAAGTAATTTTTAGCGTTCTTTTCATTTCTGACACCCAAAAAAGGGAAAATTCATTTTGAGGGGGGGTTTGGAGGGGTATCGAACCGTAAAAAGGCCAAAATTAATGTTTCAAGCGACAAAAATTGATTTTTGACGGCACGTGTAGATTCAGTGCTGAAAATTCTTGTGAAATGCGTCTTGCGTTTTTTTTCTATGACTCCTCGTTTTCGAGATAATAGTGACTGAATGGAGTGCGGGTTTGCGCGAAGGGGGTGGGGGTGGCCCCCAGGTAAAGCGTTTTTGGAAAAAAGTTATACCACAAAAACGTCTTTTTTTGACCCAAAGAATCGACGCCTTCAATATTCGTACTTAATCCTGGGACACCCTGTGTTTCAGGGTGCCTAATTTTCTCACATGTTTAACCTATAAACAAAGAACTAATTGTAAGCAATACTGAGACTTGAAATTGTGAGAGCGTATTCTCTCTAATATAGGATAAATTCACAGGAAGTTCAAAGGTGTTAAGTCGTTTAGTTTAAGACAATCAATCAAAGTCTCATATCTTCAGGCTGATTCCAGTTTCAATATCGAAGGTCTCTCTCAATATGTCTCTATTGAATATAGCCGAGCCCACGTTCATTGAGTAAATCCTTTTGTGCCTGAGAATTATCTGATTCAGTTCCCATTTCATTGACCGAAAAGAATTTGTAGAGATGTATCATACAGAAAGGAATTTTCGAGAACTATCACCTTGGTTCAACTGATACAGCTGGGTCACTTGTTAGGTTGTATCGATAAGCTGCTTTGAATAAGTTTGTAAGTAGATAGGTATCTGTGATTTTATGAAGGTCTTTGATCTCTTCTTTTTTTTCTTTTCTATTTTTTATTTGTTAATTCATTTTTCTTTTTTGTTGTTATTTTTATGAATCCTCTGGAGCGTCTTGATGGCGCTTTTGTTTCCTATGTAACCAACTTGCATAAACCCTATAGCCCTGTGCAGTTTCATCTCTTCCTCTTCTCTTTGCTTTCAATCCTCCACATAGTCTAAATTAATTTTTCCGTGTGTCATATTATTTTATATACATTGTGATTCTATTATATTGATTGTACTTCCTCTTAGGTTACAAATTGCAGTCTCCAACTGCGTGGTTTTGGTAATTTTTCTGATTATCCTTTTTTTTTGTCAAAAATTTAAGATTGTGCCTTTATTTCTGTCCACTGATTTTAAGTTGCTTCTGTGATCATTGTGGATCTTATGACAGACAGTGGACACTTCCTAAGTCTTTTATGGCAATTTCGAGTGTTTCATTAAAATATAAATCTTCAAATAAAAGACCGAAGTCTTTTTCCAGTAGATAATTCAATGTAGATAGCAACAGGTGTGACCTGACATTTGACCTAATTCTTAATTTTATTACTTTTGAGAGTTCGCAAGTTTTTGAATGATAACTAGGATTTGCCACGAAGTTAATTCTTTTTTCCAGTTTACATTCTTCTCTCTCTTTTTTCTATTTTCTTTTTTGTACGAATAATCCCTGTTCGTAGTTTCCATGATTTCTTCATTTTCTGATCCCCTGACTTTCCCTGGATTTTATGCTTTTCCCTGACCTTCAAACAAAACTTCTGAACTCTGCATGAGGAGTAACTGAGCCACTGTACATGACTTATGACTCTTTGCTTTACAATAGCACAATCGTTTTTTGACACAAATATTTTTAGAACCCAAGTGAAAATTTTTGACCATCAGTCAGTAGAACAAGATATTTTCTGTGATCTGGCAAAGTGATCATTTACATTTAATCATTCTCCTATCTTTCAATCCAATTGCAATTTTAAGATTTTCTTTGCCTCTTCTGAAATGATAATCTGGGATGCATATAGTTTTGTGAACTTGCTGAATCCAATGTGATGAAGATTTCTCTCTGAATAAAGTTTATCTTGATCTATTGTAAAATCTTTTAATGGAGGCATACGCAAATAATATGTATTTTTTCGTGAGAATAAAGTTATTACAATCTTTACTGAGACTTCATTGATAAATATCTCTCACCCTATCCTTTGAATTTCAGACAAAAACAAACCTGTGACTTACGTCAACTGGTCTTAAATTTTTTTCTTCGTTTTCCATCACTTGAATTTTTCCAACAATTAGATTTTATCGATAAGAAGATTCTGCAGTAAATTTTATAAAATAATTTATTAAATCTTGGCACGCACTCTATACAAAAGGATTTTGTACAAAATCTATTCAAACTGTACAGAATTAACAATACACTTAGTGGCTTATGATACTGTCATACTTTGCAGCTTTACAACGATAGCAAAACAATAACAACTGGGAGTATACATAGTAGAGGGATAAGTAGGTAAAGTAAGCGAGGTAATTAAAAACAGAAATAAGAAGGAACAGCTTTCTTGACCAAGGTTCATAGACTCAGATCAGCCCTCTAACAATTTAATCTATTGACTTAGATTATCCTACTAATGATTCCACCTTTGGAATCCTTCGACGTGAAAGTTTTTTTATTTTAGGTGTTTTCTCGCTCACTTTATTTCAATGATACTCAAGCCTGTAGCCTCCTGACAACAGGCGGAAATTTCTATTGTTTAGTTCATTTGTTGTAAAAAACTGATAATGAAACCTGTATCCCTGATACCCTTAAAGTGATATCAGATTCATGAGGAAATCCTTTCCGATTTTGGTAAAACTTATCAATATCAATGAGCAACTTGCGATAAAAGACACTGAGGCACGATTCTGAGAACGTGTGCTGGACAATACACGTCAACTACCATACACAACTAGGTTTAAAAGCTGATCTGGGTCGATAGACCTTGTTCCTTGGCTAAATATCAGAAAGTTAATCTGGATACATTCTTTGATATTCTAAAACATCTGATAACAATAAATACAAGTCTTAAAAAAGAATGTTCAGTTCGCAACATCTATGCTCTACATAACTTTGTCTTATTTGAATGTGAATAACTTGGTACAACTTGAAGTTCTGAAAAACTACATATTTAATGTTCCATTAAAATCCCAGACTAATAAAGTTCCTAACACAAGGTCATGCTAGAATTATGTTGTGAGAAACGGAAAACTCCAAAAAACGACCGGGAGGAAAAAACAATATAGCATTCATAAAGACTAGATTTGCTAACTATTAAAAAGGAAAGAAAAATTGCAGTATTGAGACTAAATACTTTTGCTTGGAGTGAACTTTTTGATCGAGCAGGTAAAACGCTGGTTGAGACAATTTTTACGGAGACTTAATTGCATAATAAACCTATGAATTTTTCTCAAAAAGAGTTGTTTGACACTATTGCTGATCATGATTCTTCTTAGTTCTTTTTGATTTAAAAGGAGTAATTAATTCCAGTTGCCTGATTTTCCTTGATCAGCTAATGATAGAGTCTCATATTTGAAACATTTCTATTGAAAAAAAAGGGTGGGAAAGGCTAATATGATCTAATTTTAATTAAAAACTAATAGAGAAAAAAATGAAATAAATTATTGAAAAGAAAAAATACCCTGTAACGAATCTTATAGCACATTGAAGTCATACGTAAATCATAAAAACTAAAATCGACGAAAAGAAAATTCAAGATAAATAACAAAGTGTCGAGGACGGATCTATTGACTTGTCAAAACCTGCTATAAAGCACCAAATCATAAGCAAGGTAGGTTGTAAGCTTGCTGCAATGAACGAAGCGACGGACTATAAGTTCTGCTCCAATAGATCATACTCAACTGAAAACAAACATGAGATGAAAGAAACAATACAAGGCTATTAAAAATACTAAACTCAAAGAAATTTAAAACCAGGAAGACTTCTTGCAGTCTTGGAGTTTAAGATTTCTTAAATCAAAAGAAATGAACATAGCAAAACCTATGGATAAAGAAACGTCTTTGAAAGATATGTTTGTTTTGATAATTTTTTACTTCCTTTTGTTTACTTTTTATACTTCAAATAACACTTATCATAGGTGGACCGACAAGATTTATAAATCATCAGTGCGATCTAAGAACACTCCAGTATGTGCAAGGCACCCTTCCTGAAAATCTCGTTATATATAATCGGGTAAACAAATACCGTTATTTTCGGATGATACACTTCGGCACTTGCACTATTGTAATCCTTATGATGTTTAAATGATGACATTTATTAAGAGATGATACTCTCCTTGTAGGCTTTAATATGATCATTAGAAAGCTATATAATTTAAAAATAAGCCAAGTAAATGAAAAGAAAAAATAGGAAAGAAAACTAGAAGCAAGTTAGTACAAATTCTACAAATTTGAGACACAAAGTTGACATCGATAGGAGGAAGTTAAGTTAAAATATACCTATTTAGAATTCTATCAAAATTGTAGAAAAATTGACACTTCCATTGTAAATTTAAAAAAACTTTGCGGACAAAATTACAAAAGATGGAGGAAGTAAGGATTAAAAATTATCAAAAACTTTGTTGCACTTCGCCTAACTATGAGCAAGGGCACCCATGAATCACACAACACACTTGGAATGATACGATTCAGACCGATGATTAAGGGACAACAGCGCCTAACCGACAATTTTAAAGAGAATGAGTTTGCAACTTTGCCTCATCCTTCAGCTTAAAGTTTAATTAAAAAATGGCGAAGTTTTTTCGTCATCCATAAAGTCGTCAGTTTGCAGATGGGTTGAATTGTTTGCCAGCCATCGAGATTTGAATTTCATGTGACATTAATTTGAGTTAGACTTAAAAATATACTAAAAAAATTTCAGTCTTTCCAAAAAAAAAAAACAGATACAGAAGGGGGAGGGGAGCAGCGAGGAAATTCTCCACTTTGTTCATATAACGGCTCATTAACATGGAGGTTGGTGGAAAAGAAAAGGTGAGTAGTAGGGTTAGAAAAATGTGTTGTGTAATTTCAGGGCACTATGTTAAAAATTGCACAGTAATAGAATTTTTATGAATATAAAAGGGCAAGAATATTTCACTTAAGATTATCAGACATCAGGGAGGAACGGGACAGTTGAGAAGTATATCACATTTTGCGTTTCTTTGATACCCTCGGTCGTAAGTTTAAAGTGCGTAATTATTTATTCTAAAAAGAAAAACAGTTCACTTCTGCATATTGCTTGATTGGTGGAATTTTTGGCACAGCAATATTTTTAGGCCCAAAAAACTAGGAGATATATTATCAAAAGTCTTCGTGATGCAGGCATGAAAATTTGTTCAGACTATCACAAAAATTAGTTAAATCAGATCCATTATGTTTAAAAAATATTGGATTGAGTCCTCGAGGTAGGCATTTTTTACCTAACTGGTACTATTTACTACACTGTTTACCCATAAGAAGAGATTTTTTACCTCAGGCGAAAATTCCCTCATCCTCAATTTCATGAAACGCTACCTTGTCTCCACTATTCCAATTTTATGGATTACATTCTTCCAGGAGAAAAAAAAATTAAATCTTATAAAAGAAGACTCATAGCTGCCTCAGTAATAGTTTTTCTGGGTCAAAGCATATTAAAGCATGCTAATGTGCAATGTCAATCGTCTCAACAATACCTTAGATAAATGAAAGAAGTATTACAACAGAATTGAAATAGCATGGATACAAAAGCTCCAAGAATATCGATACAGTAAATGAAGAGGAGACAATGATTTCTAGCGAAAATTAGTACAATTTTCATGAGTTACACTGTCAAAGCGAAAACTTAACAAGCAGTCATTAGTATTAAGTACGTATACTTATCGGAAAAATATTCTCTAGGACGTAACAAAATTTGGAGAAAAAAGGACAGAGGTTAGTACTTCAATCAAAGTACAACAACTAAACAGAAATACGTATTGAAGGAGAAAATTAACAGCAAGGAGTATTATCGTAGACCAAAATGGTGTGTCTGCTGTCTGCTACAATTTTAAAGGGCACTTTTGCTGCTAAGATAAGATGAACTATTTAAGTAATGTGTTTACTCAAAAGTAAAAAATGGGAGCAATTTAAAAGAAAACTGCAAAGCTTTTACAGTGCATATCATAACAATGGCTAAAGTGCGAAACCATGTACCTCCTTTCCCGTGTTTCGAAATTTCAGCTCCAATTGTACTTTTTCAAAGAGAAAGAGGCCAACTTCATAGCTTGAGATTTGTACAGGATATTCCTCTGACAAAGAAGGAAAATCAAGGAAATTTTCAAGAAATTATGTTGACTTAGTTTTCCGAAGAAAAATAAAGAATGACAGGCAATCTACAACGTTGCAAATAAAGATACGTGGTTTCACACTTTGGCCAACGATATCATGATACTTAGCAACAATCTGGAAAAAGTCTGGCTTTTGATATCCCTGATGAACCCTTGGAATTTTTTGCACTTGTAAACTGAAGCAATGTGATCAACAATATCTTAAAGGATGACTTTTTAATCCACGGAATGGCCAAAGTCACCAACATCCTGACCATACAAGGGTCAAAGATAAAACCACTACAGTTCCATGAACCATTATGATCCAATACAGATTACGGATCTAGTATGATCCCTTACTTTACATCTTTGGTTCAAAGTTTGATATTGTGAAAACGATACTTCGGAATACAATTGAATCGAGTCTTGGGGTATGCAGGAAATTGGAGAACAGCCAAAAATAATCCTCTCAATGAAACTTCAATGACTGATGAGAAAGAGGCAGAAGAGTTTCAAACGTCTTTGTGTTCTCCAGTAAAAGGAACGCTTTTCTTAATAAGAAGCCAATTTACAGGTGAGTTCTGAAAACAAACTCACTCTTTATTGCTCTCAAGTTTCTGACATTGGATCAAAACTCCTCATTAAATTAGACAACTCAACATTTGTACACTGTTGTCAAAACAGTAATAATAACAAAACTTAACAAATTGAGTTAAAAAGTTCATTAAACACTATATTAGGGAATAATCTGAAACAAACAAAAGAAAATCAATTTTAATTGCGCGCAAAAATAGCACAAGAGGAGAGATTAGTTTTGTGTGCAAATATGGTGAGTAAAAATAAAGAGGTATTAGTGTAAGTGTTTAGATATTACTAAATTTGACGGTTTCACAGGACCGCTGATAAACTCTTGCTAAAACAATAAATCAGAGTAAAAAGACGAGAAAAACCAATAACGCTGGTGGTTAGCCCAAGCTTGTACTTTAAGCCTTCTCACGGACATTGGATAATACACTTCTTTGAAGAAAAAAAATAAATGAAAACAAAAAAATTGGTACATTTCCTTCATAGTTATTACTGAATACAAGAAAATGCAAAACACAGAAATAAAAAGTACTCAGTCTGGGAGGCGCAATAAAGAGAGGCTGAGACTTGAAGGAGGAAAGAGGCCACCTCATGGCGTCATTCAACTGACCATACTTGCATTTATTCCCCAAATATTTTAAAACTCAAGTTAGCAATCTCTCTTTCTGTTATTATTATCCAGAAAAAGGACAAATGTATGTAAAATTAGGGATTTCTGAGTCATCGTATATTGCGGAGAAGTTTCTGCAATGGACCATTAGAAAAAGTGAGGGATTGAACACCTAAGTACATGTATTCTCTTCATAACTTCACATACAAAAAGATGTACACTATTAAAATGTTCGAATTCAAATCAAGACCAAGGAAATTGAGGAGTTCCACATTCTACTATTTACACTTTTTAAAAAACCAAAGTCTACAAGTTCTCAAATGGGAGGATTGAATTCATAATAATGACTGGTTTTAATGGAAACGATAATTGACAGTTGCTCGCTTATGATTTGATTTTTAAAATTTTCTGGTTGGTCAGTGTGTAAAACAAGAAATTTTGATGAGGAAACATGGTTAAGGTATTATGATTCTTGCCTCGTCTTGGTGCAGTGATAAATTTTTTGTGAGTAGCGTCCACAGTTAGCGTTTTTATCCAAAAATCTCAGTACTTTAATTTAAAAGAAGAAAAAAAAAGCTCCAAATGTTCGTAACTTTCACTAAGAACTAATCCATGCTGGGATTCCGTACTTTCTGCAGCCAAAAATGCTACCAAAATTAGTTTCTAAATGCACTGTCTTTCCTTAGCAGGTTTTTTTCTAAAAGAAAATGTAAATTTAAAAAAAGGATTAACAGAAACTGTAATAGCTTCTACAAATTTTTAACTCTGATAAAAACTTAATATACTTTATGCTAGGTACTGAGGGTTCATCATGGTTTCCATTTTATTGTGCCACTGCATATCAAATTCACAAAAAAGTTTAACTCTTACGAGAAATTCTGAAACCTTACATATTTGAAAAGTATCAAAGAAAAGCTCCTAGAATTAAAAGGTTAGACAAAGCCCTACAAAAGCAGAAAGGCAGAAATACAGACAGATTTGAAGATACAAGTTTCCATTTTTCCGCTGAGGGCAAAAAATTACATAACATCGACAAAAAACTCACAAGGATTTCCCATGGCCATTCGAAACGACTGCCTTGAGGCAGAGAGGTCATCAGGGTTTGTTGCTGTGGCTGTTACTGCTGAGGACCTCGAGTCAGACCCACTCGACCGTGACCTGTGATCACCAGTTTTTTCAACTCCTGACTCACTTCCACCAGAGCTTCCACCTCGCCCTTTCAGAGTTTGTGGTAAGGGTGGGGGGTTCATCACTCCTGTATTTGATTGGAGAATACGGGATCGCTCTGAGCCATTGCTACTTCCTGTAGAAATAATCATAGTGATATTTCATTGAAACAAACATTTCCATTGGAATTTTGTGATATCAACACACAGCAGTTTTTAGAAAACATAATAAATCACTGAACCCCTAGACAAGGTACGAATTTAAGCATTCAGATATATGTTTTGGCTTCAAAAGTTCATGCAGAAAACGATATGCAAAATGTATATTACTGGCATTAACTCCCAATTAATGAATTGCTAATATCAAATTGGGCGAAAAAGAAAAAGTTAGTATTATCTGATACAACCCGAAAAAGGAGAAAAAGAAACATAATGAATTGCCGTTTTGATTTGAAATTGGTTAAGAAAAATTTAAATTTCCTGCTCACATGAAAAACCATAGTCTACTAGAATCAAATTGCGCACTTTAATGATTTAGGCACACTTCTCAGTAAGCAGTGTTTTCCCCCACATTTTGTTGTTCAGAGTGTAAACAACATGCAATAACTGAGCCAAAGCGCCTACATTGAGGTTGTCAGATTTTGTACTGCAAAGACTGTCATAGTAACGTTCAGTGTATTAGAGTACCTATATATGGGAGAGTATTGCCATCTCTGTGCCGCTCTCTGATTGGTTCATCAGTTTTAGGCTACCATGGAGCTCCAAAATTGGCCTAATGTAAACAAATCCGGCCCAGAGGAACACATATTATCAGCTGAGAAATTAATGATAATTACACTCAATAGTTAATTTTCGGCAAAAATATTAATCAAAGTTCGATCCGAACTCAATTCAGAAGTTAGATATAAATAATTTCCATCACATCCAAAATCACGTCTAGAACTTTGTAGAACTTTGTCACCATCTCCTTTGTTTACATTGGGCCACCTCTAGGGCTCCACGATAGCCGACCAAACGGAGAGCAGCACACTTTTTCTATAGTAAAAGGATTGCGATGGCAATACTTTCCTGTATAAAGGTACTCTACAGTGTATGATGAAACAGAAGAAGATGACTCTCTATTCATGAGCAGGAAGTTTGAATTAATGCATCTAAAAATGTCAATATCATTGGGAGGAGTTATTTTCAGTCATTTTTCGTTCCACAAATTATGTTCTACGAGAAATTTCCATGAGAAAAAATACATCATAATGCTTAAATTCACACCTTACATGGTGGTCCATTCACACATTAACAAGTTTACATAGGATTAACATTTCCACTTGCTAGAAATGCTTAAAGGCTTTTTTGGCATGGGATGGCTTTATGACTTAGCATGAATGTTTTCGATATTAGAGTAACATTAAACAAGTAGCAAAAGCTACCTGCTGAGGGGGCGCCGCCCCCCCAGACCCCCCCTTTCAAATTATATATGTGAGACTTTGAGTATCATAGAAGTCGTGCGGCGACATGCCGAATGAAATGCCACAATTAAAATTATTGGATCAGATGATGAGCTGATAAAAGCCTTACCTAGTAATTTGGGAACATTTCTGACACAGTTTGGTTGCTTTAACTATCACTTTGATTTGCGAAATACAAATCGTTTTCACTTCGTATGTAGTTAAATTTGATTTTGACTGACTTAGTTTCTGATGGATTCAAACTCATAATATACATTTAGGTTCCAGGGAAAG
>NW_017564655.1:2523699-2615011 GCF_001854935.1 Bemisia tabaci | reverse complement strand
GAACTTTTATACAAGAATCAACAGTCAAATTGCAAATGCCTCGCACATGTAACATCTCCATTGGGCCAAAATGCACCGATATCAATACTTCATATGTTACTTGGTTCCTCGAAAATTCTCCTCTTGGACTTAGCCTAAAAGTGTGGACACTTTTTAGCCTCCGGCGAAACCTAGAGTCTATACGGCTTCGCCGCACGACTAAAAATGATTGTATCATCATTTCTGGGAGGACCTAATTACATGTTTAACACTCTGCTAGTTGAAAATTAATACATTTTTGAAGTTGAAGCTATGACTCACCTGATCCACTGTGAATACTTTCTTCACAAGCGTAGGCATATGTTGGATCACTACTCGTATAATTAAATGGCAAAGGTGTGTAACCGGCGACTGATTGTGGAAGGTAAGTGTTGGCGTACGGCATCGTTGATGAGTCCCACTGAGAGCCACCTGGGTGCGGTAACGGTCCAACTGTATCTCGATCCAGCTCATCGCCCAATTTTAGACTAGATAAAGCTGTAAATTCATTTAAGATTACAAAATCAAGTTAATTTATAATCATAGAAGAAAAACAGAAAAAGCAACCCAGGATCAGGCATGAACAGAGTTAACAATGGAGATGTTGCATGTGTGAGAAATTTGCGATTTGACTTTTGACTCTAAAGTAAAAGTTCGCAAGAAACACTATGGTGCCATTGGTTTTCTCTGAAATCAACTCCCAAGCTCGAAAAAAAGCTCTCAAGTTAAGGCCAAAATGGAGGGGATATCCGACGCTATCCTGAGAGTACACGTCTACATCAGACAAACTTTCCATGCAAAGATAGGGAGCAAATACATTAGCAGGGTTGCCGTGTTTTCAGTTTTTGAGTCCTCAAATAAAGTGGCAGCCTTGTCAATGTATTTGCTCCCTATCTTTGCATGGAGAGAATGTCTTGATGTAGAGGTGGACTCTCAGGATAGTGTGGGGTATCCCTTCCATTACACCCTCAACTTGAGAGCTTTTTTTTGAGCTTGGGAGTTGATTTCAGGAAAAACCAGTGGCATTATCTTGTTTCTCGCAAACTTTTACATAGGAATCAATTGTCAAAACACAAGTTCCTCACAAACGCAACATCTCCATTTGCTTAGTTTTGAGTTGAGAATGGTATTAAGTCAAAGTATACAAAAACAGCTAAAAGTGAAATACCTTTTTTGATACATGTTTATTGTCATAAACTGATAGTGAATTTTACTTTTTTTAAAACAGGTGCGTAAATTTTCCTCTGGCATTCACCTTGTAGGAACTAAATGAGGAAAAGTCACTGAATCAGAGGATTTTTCTCACGGTTTTTTTGAAAACCTACATTCGTCAGAGAAAATTTATTCCCATGTGTTTTGGTATTGAATTGATGAGAACTTTTATATTTTTAAAAAAAGGATACCTGAACGGGTTCCTCTGTAATCGAAAGCTTTAAAGGTAAGCCAGAAACAGGTTACAGTTTTAAAGATTTTTTTCCTGTAGCTTTATTCAAATCTTGTACCTTCAGTTGCAGAGAACTGTTGGGCTATACTTTTAAGAGCATGCTTTAAGGAATTTTATTTTTACAAGAAATTTGCTTTTTCAACAAGCAGTATCTGGACGTTTTCTTCTAAAATCAATCATGTGAGCGATATTTTTGGAAAACCAAAGTACTCCAATTCAGGACTTTCTGGAGGATACCCCAATTTATCTCCTTCTTTGAAGACTTCAATGATATCCAATTACCTAACTCTCACAACTTGTAAATTTCTGACATAAAAAGGGACGTAGAACTCAGTGCGTAGTTATAAGAACAAGAAGCCAATTTAAATTGACTTACCGCTTGACAGGAAATCTCCGAATATATAATAAGATTGTTCCGAGAAGGTAGTTTTGTTTACAGTGTGTTTTATGTAACCAGCTTTCAACATCTGTGATGCGTATTTTCTGGCATCCCTTCGATCAGCAAAACCTTTCACATGTGTTGCTAACCAGTCCACAACATCAGCACCTAAAAACAGGCATCAAGAAATCATTAAGATAGGAATGACACAATGGGTCAGGTTGAAAGACAGCAAAAACAAAGCCTGAATTTGCAGAGTTCACACTTCCAATGATTAAGCCTGAAATTATTTGACTTCTCAAGCTTTAGAAATAAAATAAAAATCATAAGTCGATGATATTCCCTAAAAAAAAAAGATTACTGACATGTGATTAGTGATATAAAGACAAGGTGTCTTCCAAAATTTCAATTTGGATTTTCCTGATTTTATCTCATATTTCATATGCAATTTCCTGATTTTTTCAAGAGGAGATTGACATTCGTTTGATTCATTTAACCAACCAAAATATTTAATGGCTCGAGTCAACTCTGTCACTTTTTCCAGCCATGAACTGCGTGAAGATGGAAAATGCTCAATGCACTCGGAATTTCTTGACCCACGGCAGATTTTCCTGATGACAACCAATTTCCTAATATTTTGTGGTTTCTCTAGTTTACAATGCTGATAATCGCTCGGAAAATTTATTAACACATTGATACAATTCAAAAGGTGTGCGAACACTGGCTTACCTATAAAAGCGTTCGGTATAGTAATTTTGAGCCAGATCCTATCTCGAATTTCGAGTCCAGAATTTGGTTTGGCCATAACTCTGACTATTGTTAACATATCCGTATCTACTGTTAATACTGGATCCTCTAGATGTTCTGAAAATGTCACAAGAAAAGACTCATTAATGCATTCATGACAGAGAGGATTAATATTAGAATAACCAAGAAACTTTTATGAAGTGACTCTTTGAATGATTTTAAGGTTACTAATTACAGTGCTGTCTTTGCGTTAGGTCCTGAGAAGTCACTAGAAAAACGAAAGAAAAATATTTAGGGCTCACAGGTATCCACTAAATTTTCTTTTTGAGGTAAATCGGAGGCAACGCTCTCAAAATAACCTGGCTCAAGTTGCAGTACACGTCAATGCTTGTTTCAGAGCAACTGGTTATTTACCTGCGTAGGTTTTGAGAATAAAACTAACACATTGATTGTCGAGCCGCTTTTTGGGTTTGGTTCTACTGCATCAAGAATTCAAGCAGTACCTCTGCATACCAAAGCAATGATGAAGGGAATGATGTACCAACTGCCGTGTCAGTGAGGCACTTACAGGGACGATAGGTGTAGCTCCTACTTAAGCAATAACTACTAGCTTGGGGCGATTTGCACAGCAGTTAACGTATCACAAATAGATAAAATAAATAATATGAAAGAAAAATGATAAAAAGTCGATTTATTACTTACTTTCTGTTTCAGCAATGCTTGAAGTTAAGGATGAACTAGTGGATGTTAGTGTACTAACGGACGGAGGTCTCAGAGGTTCTATAGGATACTCTCCTAAAAAGATAGAGGTCACATAATTAAGACAAGCGTGAGGAAATGAAAGACAAAGGGGAAAAAGTGCTCTCTTCTCTGATTGGAAAAAAAATATTATCAGCTATAAACTGCATTGTCTACACAAATAGAAACTGAAATTCAAAAAGATTAAACTCATTGAAAATTTTAAAAAAAAATTATCCAAACAATAAGTAAATAGAAATAAAAAATTACATCTCTTGATTTTTTGAGCGAATTGATAACCAACATTTACATGCGAGGAGCAGCAGAGGAAAGCGTCCAGATAGCAAAAAGCAGGATGTTGCACAAGCAGAAACTAAACAACTGTCAAATTTCTCAACTAGCAATCCTGAAATTTATTTTAAAATTATATCTATTGGAGCCTGAATAACATTTCATAGTTTTGAGTAATCTTTTTGCCATGCGCTTGAGGCTGAGAACCATGTGTAATACGTGAGACCGCACAGTGTTTGATTCCTAAGTATTTCTAAGAAAAGAAACCTTTTTTTCTATCACTTGAGGGCAAAATCGTAAATGCTTAACCCCACCTCCTTGAGATACATTTATTTTGAAAGAAAAATGCATTGTTACTATAGGGATTTTGTAGAGCTCAACAAAAATCATATCCACAACAAAAAAGTTGTAAAAGCAATGGTCATTATGATGAGGTTACACTGAAGTAACGTATGACATAATTTTCCAAAAAAATTGCCGCTTACCTCCGGGATTTGTATGAAGCTCATTGGAATTTAAATTTTGATACTCGCACAGTCCTGAAATGAAAAGGAGAAAAATGAACGTAAGATGATAGTAAACAATAACCCGGGCTGTGCAGTGTTGCCAATTGTTGGACAAGGTGACTTGCCTAGATGTGGCTACCAACACTCATAATGACAGATGAGACTTAATTCCTAGAAGAGGCTTGAAAACTAAAGAGCAGAAAGTTAATAGCTTCCATACTGTTGATTACGTAAAACCTTTACACACTTTCATAGAAGCTATTTCATAAGCAGTTCCTTCCTTTCATAAAGGGACACACCTAATAAAATAGCTTACAAGCATCTCTTCAATTCTGGAGGAGTTCCAGAGATCACTTTGCTATCCAGCTGACTTGAGTCCGACTCATCTGTGTCGATTGGTTTCCTGGACCGCCAAAAAAATTTTGGCAAAAGAAAACTTCACCTTTTCTCATAATTTCAAAAGAGTTCTTCAGTATTGCTACCTCTCAAGGTTTTGTTGATTTTCCAGTTATTTCAAGGAGAATATTAGGGCTAAGAAAAATTTTAAAAAGCAAAGTAGTGATTGTTAGTTGTCTTTACCTCTTATAGCAGCAGTGTGAGCAACCCATGCTCCAGGATCGATGGGCCTCACTGGCTCTGTTCGGGGAATAGTAAAATAACCTTTTGGATTTGGATCCCAACATTTGGCTACGACTAATTTGATAGGTCTGAAAACAATAAAAAAATAGTGTCAGCTAAATTTGGAATTAATTGTGTGAAATATGACTAAATCCACTTCCGTTAATTCCTAGAAGTAATGAATTTGATTCTTTGAGGAGAACAAGAATAGGAGGCAAGAGGACACTCAATAACTTCCAGGGGATGCCTAATAATATTCCATCAAATTTTGACCTTATTCTGCAAAAAATTGACTTATTTAACATTTTTAAGAGAGTTTTCTGCTTAGGGTTTTAAAAATCCCTAGGATAATAGGAGCCAATTTTTCTCAGTAACAAATAGAGATGTTGAAATAAGATCATAGCATATAGAATTCTCAGTTCGCTGATTTCCTGATATTTCCCTTATTTTCTGCAGCGCATTCCTTGTCGGATAACCCTGAGTTTTTTCTTGCTTTCTCCTAAATTAATTCTGAAAAACTATGATTTCCTCCTGATTCAGGAGTAAAGTATGCTTGTTGATGTCAGAAACCATTTCTCTTTTTCCATATAAATTCATGGCTTGTGCAATATGAAATTTGTTCTTGATATGACAAGCAATAACTTACCCAGGTTTTTGGACAACTTCCCTCAGGACACGAACAGCACCATCATTTGACAAATCTTCAAAATTAATGTCATTTACTTGTAAAATCATGTCTCCGGGCTCAATTCTTCCATCTAAAGCTACGGCTCCACTGAAACGCACCATGTAATGAACAAGCGAGTTAAAAATTAGAATGACACAGGTATCGAAACAGATACTTAAAGCAGTGCATATCATCTTCAGATAAAATAAGAGCTTTGGCATCAATTTTTTAAAAGCATATTTGTCATGAATGACTGGTGTGCAGGCAAGATAGCGGACTCCAACAGGCCTAAAAGATAATTACAAGTAAATAAAATTCTGCCAGTGACACTTAAATCTTCAGTTTAGTATTCTCTCTAAAATTATTCTTTCCTACGTTTATGCAAAAATTTTTCTGTTACTATTCTTATATTGATGATTTTTAAACTTTTTTGGGGGGGTTCATTTGACACATAAAAATGATAACTTGATCATTTTGACACGGGCAGCAACCTTTGCCCTATTCTTTTTTCAAATCGAAACATAATAATTTATTGCATCAATTAAATTAAGCATGGCATGTAGCTCAGCGTAGAACATTAATAGTTGGAGTTCATATTTGTTTCTCCTGAAACCCCTCCCCCTTAGAGTTTGTTAGATACCAGGCCACCAGGTGATTATTGAACTTTTCAAAGGAACTTACCCTTTCATGATCGAGCCAACGTAAATTCCTCCATCTCCACCTTGATTTGATTGGCCAACTATCGATATACCTAGGAAATTCACTGTATCCATGTTCAGGGTGACAGTAATAATATTCAAAGACATTGTGGAGTCAGTAATGCTAGAGAACGAAGATGTTCGTGACATTGCTGCAGGCTGCAGTCTGTGTCGCCTCCTTCTCTGCGTTCGCTTCTGAGGACATCTGGATGCTACACTACTGGAATCTGTCGATGTAAAAGAAAAAAATTTTCAAATTAAGAAGTAAAAGTAGAAAAAATGGAAAGTCCAAGTTTGCATCATGTTATGCTCACGTTTCGAAGAAACCCAAGCAAATGATTACTGAACTTGTAATGAAGAGGATGCAATATGCCACTTGAAAACAAATAAAATAATACAGGGACTGCAGTTTATTGATACAATCTCTATGCAACATGTTATGCTCACGTTTTGAAGACACCCAAGCAAATGATTACTGAACTTGTAATTTAGAGGATGCAATAAGCCACTTGAAAACAAATAAAATAATATAGGGACTGCAGTTAATTGATACAATCTCTATACTGGATTATCCAAACTCATCAGGCAGTTGGCCTGCTGAGATAATGACAAGTTCAAATTATACAGAGGTGATAACTGATTGCCTTACTTTGAAGCTCTTCATTTGTTAATGCAGCAAAATTTAACAGTTCTGGAGTAAATGCACGAAAAAAGTTTGATGTATAATTGGATGGATTAAGCCGATATCAGCCTAACTGCCTGATTCCTGACTTTTTTTTTTTTTATTATTATTATTAACAGGGAACAAAACAGCATGATACCTTGGATACCAAGGAGTAAATTGGCAATTTGGTTCAACCAGTGAGAGATGTCTTGACTTGATTTTGCAATTGGGAACTACACTTTCTAGCTCATCCGTAAAACCACTTGTATACGAAGGGAAAGTAATGACACATACACTGCTTCCAAACTGAGCCAGAAAGTGTAGTCCTGAATTGCAAAATGTAGTCCATCTGAAGACAGAAACTTACCTAGTGTGATATTTGTATGACGCCCAGTAGTTGTTGTGATTCGACTTGAGGCATCGTCATCAGATTCTAAAAAACTTGTGGTTTCTATATCTGAGCTTAGCATTGAAGACTCGTACCCTCGGTGTTTAGAATGACCGTTTAAACCAACTCCTGAAAAAAAATTGTGCAGATACATTAAACTATTCAAATATACCAGGAATTGAAGCTAATCATTAATAGATTTACAAAGGATTGTGAGACTGGCGAGCTTAGTTAATTTCCTTGTGAGTCAATAAAATTAGGAGACCATGAAACGAGGAGATCTCATAATTTCTCATAGGGTGATGAGAATCAAATTTTTCCGAACTATAAGAGCAAGCATCACAGCGTCCATACGCACATACAGCAATACTCCAACAACTACTTTGGAAAATGTGTTTAAGAGATCCAAGAAAGTCACTTTTCAGCCCTGCTTTTCTTGAGATTGGCACATAAAATTCGATATTAAAAGCTCATCAAGCTTGGGACATTGTAATGAACATCATATCAAAGAATATCGAAATTTAGCTGACACCAAATTTCTTGGTATTCTGAGCATAGTCCTTGGATATCATACACTTTATGAAGATAGTCAGTGTGATAAATCCAATATAATAATATAAAATTTGTAAATTCACAACATTTTACAGCTGATTGTGAGAAAGACTTGCAATGTGTAAAATAATCAGACTATCATTGAAAGGGGTGGCTAATGTTCAGGTCAATTTTCAGTTTCATTTACCAATTCATTTTTTTTTCGTCTTGTTGAATAAAGGACACTTAAAAACTACCTCATTACTTCATAATACTTCAGAACTTACCATTGTGATACTGATATTTTTCATATTTATTCATGAGTTGCCTTGCAGGTTCTTTATGTAAAGTATGCAGCCCTGTGAACAGAAAATTGGTAAAATAAAGATTTTTTTGTGAACATCTAGGTAGAAACAGAACCTACAAATCTATTTAGTACCTTACGCATTTCAGACATAATTTTGTTCTCAATAGCATACAACTAGTGAGACTTCTTGCACAGCACAATGAACAGGTCAGTTACGCTGATCACAGAATCAAGGTTTGGTAGTTTAAGCTAAGATTAGCAAAAAATGATAAGATTTGTCCAAACACTTAGTTGCTACGTCGAATATCAATGGGGGTACTTCGAAAAACAAGGCGTATGATGTCATCCACCGCAAAAATTGAACTTCAAGGACAGCAAATGGAATTAGCGTTTATTTTTGAAAAAAATACATTCTGAGGAACCCTCAACTTTGAGCTACAAGAGGCGATGCATACAGAGATCAGAGAAACAGAAAGTTACATACCTGGTCGGGAGCTTATTATGGATTCTGTTTCTGTACATGTTAGATCTTCTGGTGCACTTGCAGGGGGCATCAGATTCAGCGGTGGCAATCTACGAAAGAAAAATTACGTCAAATGAGACTGTTTGGTTCGTGAGAATTTGCGATGTACTGTATGATATACATAATGAAATTTTTTGACAAAGCTTGGGGAGCAGATAAATAAAGGATCACGATTTGAATTTTTTTTGGAAAATTCACCAAAATTTTCAGATTATCAGAAGAGTCTCACCATACTTAGGTAAAGAAAAAGTAAGATGGTCCTCAGAACTCGTAAATGAGAACATGTATTTTCTGTTCCAGGCAGCAAAAACATAACGGGTCAATGCTCAATGTGATCACAATTTAGCAAAAGAGAGAAGAGACTGTCTTAAAATCTAGCAGACTTCCTTATCACGGATTCAAAATTGATTCTGAAGATTAAGTACTTTTACGTAATTCAGTATGAAATATTATACATGAAATATGTTATGAATTATTATTATATAATATGAATGTTTAGAATTTAGATGAAATGTAACTTACGATGGTTCTGGTTTGGGACGATCAGTTTGATTTTTCCCGTCTGAATGTTCAGCACTTTCTGTACATTGGGAGGTCCCATCGGATACATTGCTCCCTTCTGCACTGACCAACTAAAAAACGAGAAAAGATGACAATGATTAAAGTTTATCCTGATCAATATGTTGGGAACAACTGTTTCAACTAACCACTGTAACTTAGATGAATGTTGATCTTGTTAATTAATTATTAACTAACACTTAATGACATCACTTTATCCCATGTTTGTGTTGTCAGGCATCAGATGGTCATTTTACAGTATTTTACTCTAGTTCACACCCCCTGGTGCCAGGCTTCTGAATTAGAGGCAACTTAGCCTGCCTCTTCTCATCTGCCTATATGCACAGAAGTCAATGCGAGTCCTGACAAAAGCAGATGAAAAAGGTAAACCTATCTGAAATGAGGCATATGAAAAAGAAATAAGTAATGTTGCTAAAGTGAGTTTTACAATATATTTCACTTTGGGTGGACAATTTTATTGAAAGATCAATATTTTGTAAAAATAAAATATCTGATGGCTAAAATTGGGTTCGACTGAAGGAGCTCCTGCTCTCTGCATATCTGCAGTAGCCTTAAAATAAGGAATTGAAACTCGTTTCTTTCCTAGAAAAAAATATACATATTAGGAGGTATACCTTATACTTCCGTCACTTCCTTTTATGCTTCTCTATATCAGTGTTTTTAACTGAAGGAGCTGTGACCACATTTTAATCATTTCTGGATATGGTGAGAAAACTGCCATTACTTGGGCCATTCAATTCCAGATTTTTGAAGTTTTGAATCTCACATCTTGCTTTCGATAACACTACCACAAGTTCTCAAGCATACCTACAGAGCCCCTTCTGAGCACACTAAGAACGTAAACGACTCAAATTATCTAAAAATATTAGTAATCATTTTTCTGTTCTGCTACTGATATACTGCATGAAAAGTGGTGTTATTTAGAGGGCTGTTATCTCTTGGCAGGGACTTACCTCGTCACCTTCCAGGCAAAGTATCACAAGCGCCATGCGACGTTTAAAAATTTCTGCCGCCATTATATTTTTTTACAGAGAAATTGTTCAACGAAGCTGTCCGAAAATTACACCGGATTTTCTTTGTGCTGCCGATAAAATTTAGTGAAATTTTCGAACAGATTCAACCAACAATTTCTCAGTAAAAAAATAAAATGGCGGCGGAAATTTTTAAACGTCGCATGGCGCTTGTGATACTTTGCCTGGAAGGTGACGACCTGTTGTTACTTTCATCACAATGTCATGGGCTCCATTTCCACAAGTTGGGGGAGAGCAATTTCAGGCATGAAGCAGAAAAACATACTACTAATCTACTAGTAGAAACCAAAAAGGACCAAATAATATCATCCTCCTTAGTTCCTCTGGTGTTCAGATAATACAAATAGACTTAACAAAGCTGTACTTCCTTCTTGGTGGGTTACTTAGCTTCAGAAAAATGTTTATTAAGGATGGAGTGTCATTTTACCTCTCCACAAATATCGAGACAAATAACTTACCCAGGATACAACTCTGCCATTAAAACAAGGTAGGTGAGCATCATCTTCAATAATTTCTTCCTTCACCACTCTGGAACATTAATACAATTGTAAATTAAACAGGAGAATCTTGGTGACTGACTAACAAATGAAGGGAGAAAGTAAGCTTCCCATGATGAGCTGACTGCTTTGTTAAGCCATAGATGCCATTGCCCCACAAATTCAACTCTTTTTTTCTACATAATTTGTATTCTTTTCTTGATTTCCTGCACACTGTGGCCACTACTTTAGCTATGTGCTAGAAAAATGTTGAGTGTTTGTTTGTTTGGGGGAAGGGAGGAGGGATATGGCAATGCGCCATTTCCCCTTAACAGTGTCTACTGGTATTGGGTAGCAACATTATGATCAAAACTTCAGCGTGAGGGACTGGACTTATGCAGTATACTGAACTCGAACTGAATAATATACCAAGGAGGTTCCCACTTTTCTGCAGCTCAATGATTAAAAAGTGTAGGTAAATAATATGAATCTCTGCAACTGAGTAGAAGCAGAATTATCTGGAGTAGATTTAAAAATATAACTAGACACCCTCTTATGCACTAAACAGATAAGGTCTTAGCAGGTCAACGTCAGAGGTCAAAGTTAGATAAGGAGCAAGGGAATTCTCCATTGACAGAGCAGGTTAGTGGCTCTCTGTGCATTTTTATACAACTTCAATAGGTTAACATATAGATCATTTCGGATTGAAAGCCTCAGCGCAAATTCACAAATGGGGTGTGTAGGAGCCAAGAACATTCATGTATGAACACATAACATATTTGGTCCAGCAGAGGTATAGAAATTGCTTTGCGCCTTACCTTGACTTACTACAGTACATTAATGCTGACAAAATAACTTTTTTTAGGTACCTATGACTGGTCACTGTTTCTTTTCAAGTAAAAATTGGGATTGGGAGAGCAGAGAAATGAACAGTAAAGGGTTGAATAGCTGAAAAATGACTGAAAAAGTAGTGATAAGCTTCCATTTGGAATCAGGAACTCAACCAGGCTGTGCCTGTTAAAACAATTAAATCTGAAATTGCTTGCGTAGGGTTGCGGAAACAGAATTGATTAGGTAAGTTTTAGAAAGGGGAAGGGTGGTAAGTGCCTTACAATCTTGCTCATGATATAACCTGAAAAAACAATGTGCAGGCAACACCATGGTTAGGTGCATAATTAAAGTAAACTTATTCAATTCTGCTTAGTTCTTCCATCGGCGAAACATACCTCAATGGTCCTAACACCTTGAGAGGCCCGTTCAGTGTTTGCTATAAATGTTAGGCATTCACAAGTAATGCGTGAGCCATCAGGTATTTCAATTAAAGTCAAACAACACTAACGATTAGGCATCAGGTAGTTCTGTTTCCCAACAGTTTACTTTGACAGTGCACCTGCTGGGTGCAGGATAAACAAATAGAATTAACCTATTTCTCCCTCTCCCTTCTTGAAAGAAGCAAGAAATTCAAGATCATTAACTTCTAAACAATTTGAGGGACATTTGCTATGATATAACAAGTATTTCTACTCTTGCGCTTGAATTTTTTCAATGTTTACCAACTAAAACAGATTTGGACAGGTCAGCTACACGTTGAATGAGGCTAACTTCAAGTATTGAAATTAAACATAGATTGATCTGATACAAATGCAGACAAGTAAGAGTGTGACAATTATGAATGCAACAAGCAAGGAAAACCACCCCAAATTGTAGAATATTGAAATGTTGAAGATGTATGAATGGATCTATAACTCAATCCTGATTGAGAGCAGCTTATCAGCAGATCTGTATAGTTGACCCCTCCACTACGAAGAAATGCTAAAGGCGCAACAACGACTTCAGATAAGATTTTACAGCAGGAGATGATGAGATAGAGAAAACAGAATCAATAGCTAAATCAAGTCTGGAGACTAATACGGATGGAAGACATGGAGGTAAGTAATACTAGTGGGTCGATCAGCTTAGTGACAACTTTCGCCCTGGCCATGATTAGCTAGGCGGTGACTTCAGGAAATGCATGGGAAGGAGTGGGCAAGGCTATAAAGTAACGAGAATTTCTGGCTTTTGTTAACACCCTCAAATAGTTGTCAATGATCGGTAAGTTGAAATAAAAATAAACATACCCAAAATCATCATCCATTGACTTGAAGAAGAACTTGTAGTTCGGCCGGTTGAGCACATTTTTGAAATCGCATAGAGTTACACGTTCGGGAGCAATGGGTAATTTAACTAGATAAGGTGTCGCTTCGTCGTCTATGTGATATATAATTTTAGTTTCTTCCATTTTCTTGGGATTTTGAATAGAAAACAAGAAAACTGTGACACCGATCAGCCACTCTCCATTCCAACATGGCGAAACTAAACAGACACCGCTAGAGTCAAAACAGTGCTTGGTGACGGAAGGTGCATTACATTGATATGATAATGAAACTTTTCCATGGATTAATATTCATTTGAAATCTTAAATAATTGCATACTTTACATAATACTATGCATAATTTTGGGGGAAAAATTGGATGCGCGTAGGATTCCAAAAAAGACACCATTCAACAAAACTTGCAATCTAATATTTAGATCTATTTTTTGGAAGTGTTCTTGATCTTTGACTGCATACGCCTTGTTGCCAAATGGTTTTATAACAACGGAAACGCATATACCTACAAGGTTGCCATATTTGCAGCTTTTCAAATTCAAATCCTGCAAAATATACCTAATATTCTTCTCTCTGATCGTTTTTCAGGGTTTCTGGTATGGTATAACACGCAATTAATGCACATTTTTTATTGGATTTCCGTTTGTCAGAAAATAAGCAGATTCTGATAAATTTTGACGCTAAAAGTACATGTCTTAAAACATGCCCAAGTACATGGTCACTTCCCTGTAATGAAATGGGCTCTCGGTTTTTCATTTTGTTTGTTTCGTTTTTTTTTTTTTTTTTTTTTTTTTTTTTTTTTTTTTTTCCGGAGGAGTCAAGGTAAAGAAAAGAAGGAATTTATTTTTTTTTCCCCCTTAATTGGAAGATGGAGGGAAGTAACAACTTTTACAATCACCGTACCTAATGTGAGACAAAAACTTAGCAGGTGCAATTACCTAGAGATACAAAATTTTTAACTTTAAAAAATGGAAGCCCATGAATAATCTGAAGTTCCTACCTGTATTCCAAAAATACAAACTCAAAATTATTAGCTAAATTTTTTGACTTGAAATACTTTTAGGGCTTCATATTGGCAATATTAAGAGGTAAGTATGGAAAAAGAAAAATTTCAGCCTCATAGTCCAATTTTCTTCATTGAAGGTTGACTAATCGTTCCTAATTAATTTAATTTCATGAGATTTGTTTTGTTTTTTTTGCCTTCTGAAGCACACTTTTTACCTTTTATACCACTTATCAATTTAGTAAACCTATAAGAACCTCGTGATGTTCTTACCTCCAAAAAAATTACCTAAGTAAGAGCTAAGATTTTAAACACTGCAATCGAAAGGGTAAGAGGTAGGTAAACATATAAAGCAACAAAATAGGTACTGGAGCACTTATTTATTTTGGCAACAATCACAGAAACATATACCTAGATAGCCTTTATCAAGCCTGCTTGGAAAAATTGGAATCATTCTAAGACGCACTCTTAAAACCTGTTGAAGTTATTTCTTACTGACAGTGAAAGAATGCTCTTTTACTTACTCAAGAATCCTTTGTTACATATTTTAAAATGATCAAAAACCCCGGGAAGAAATGAGTAGTAGAACAGATTTAATATTTAATTTGTCAAATGCAAACAATTACAACATTCTAAACACTAAAACTTAGAATGGAATTATTGGCTTTAAAATCAAGAAGTAATAATAGGTTCTGATATCATCTGCAGAGCACCTACTTGACTGAAAAGGAATATTAAAGGAATCGCTTAAAACAGAAAAAATTAAACACCTGAGATCAATATTATTTCCAAGACTAACCACTAGTGCAAATTCATGAAAGTTGTACGACTTGAAAAAAATAAATTTAAAGTTTCATAAGTTTGCCGCAAAAAGAGAAAAATGGAATAAAAACAACGCACCTCAATATTAAAGAATATACAAAAAGGGTTTCCTTATTTGAAAATTTTAACCATTCTTTAAAGACTTTTTAGAAAGAGCTTTTCGACGATCACTGCTGTCAGATCGCCTAATGCTTCATACAGTAGGATCATATTAACGCAAAACACTGTTAAATTTCAGGCTAAACTTGTTGTACAGCCTATACTATATTGTCACTTTATACCTATATACATCAAACTATTAACTTATGGAGAAAATAAATTTAATGATTGACTTTCTTCTTCATTGGGTCAGTTACGCGGGTCTTAGAATCATGTTTTGATACTTGATTCTTGCAGATCAGCTAAAAATAAAAAGATCTGTCCAAACAACAACCTTCTACGTTGAAGACAAATTCGGTTTTTGACATCATCCACTGCAGTAGTGACATCATTGGTCTCTTCCACCTTGCTCTCATCAGTCAAGGAAACACTTATTGGCTCAGGTTACTTAGCGTGTCACACGGATGAAAGCAAGATGGAAGAAACCAAGCGTGTCACTACCGCAGTTGATGACGTCTTATACCGAAATTTTCAAAGCATGTACCTCCGTTAAACGTAGAAAGCTGCTGTTTGGACGGGTCTTAATATTTTTAGCTGATCGACAAGGATTAAGCATCAAAATGATTCTATGATCAGCGCAACTGACCTATTCTCCTCAATAGATGAGCTAATTTTTTGACAATTATACAATTCTGAATCAATAAATTGATGCAGTTCAGAAAGGATTGCTTGTCTCCGCTCGCTGTTGCAAGAGGGACTAAATCGGAATATCTAAAACTGAGAGGAAAAAGCACTTTGTCATGAAAGTGGTTTTTGCTTTTCTTCCAGGTTGTTGTGTCTTGTTGTATCGTTACAATAGTAGACTGAGGAACAGCTAAGATTGGCCTCAAACTAGTAATATTTTAACAATGCAAATTAAACTATACTTACATGCAACATATAATTTTGTTCAAGCATTAGAGACCACCCTTATTTAAATTTGAGTGGAGGCAAGCTATATGATGCATAATAAAATGAAAATAAATACATTTCAATGGAACAGAGGATTGATTTTGGAAACGGTAACTGAGAATTTTTTCTTTTGGTGATAGTGTCTACTTTTAGTACATACCTTTTTTGTGGTTAATTTTCAACCATAACAGTGCAAACGAGGGAGGGGAATGAACTGATTCATTAACATGCCAAGCATCAGCAGTTATAAAAATTTTGCTGAAGATTGTTTAGAAAGTATAAGTTGTGCATTCTATATGAGGACTTATAACAATAGCGGTTGCTGACATCCGTCATTTTTAGGGAAAACGCTTTTTTCGAAGACTGGAGCCCTCAAGAATGCCTGTGCAAAGTTTCAGACTTCCAGCGCAATTTTTCGGTGAGATATGAACTGAAAACCACGTTATTTTTAAAAACAGCGGATATGAGAATCTACTGTTCTCCCCAGCCGGCAAGGTAGGACACCGTGGAGATTCAAATGCACTTGCGATAAATGCCTACGCACTAGCCATGAGCTGCAGCTGACACTCAAATGATACGTGTCGGGACTGTCTCAGAAATTTTGATTTTTTAACTGATTTTATAATTTGTTCCTTATTTTTGTTGTAGAAGTTACAAACGGTTTAGTTTTTGGTTCAATTTTATTAAATGACTCAGCATTGACTTATTTTCGGTTCATTTCAATTGTTTCACCAGCCTTACCCTTCCTGAAAATCTTGTTTCATGCTTGAAAAAATGTTCTCAGTAAAAATAGCGGATGTTACATTTTTTCAAACCCCTGTTACTCCTTCAATTTTTTACTTACATTAATAGTAAAACGCATGTTTTTTACAGGGAAAGTTTCTCTTCATGAAAATCTTTGTGAGGATCCTCTCATTTCTATGGGCGGCAAAGTGCAAAGCTTCGAAAACTTCAAGTGCAATTTCTCACAATGTGAAAACTCGACATCCGCTATTGTTCCATATAAGTCCTCATATGCTTACAGCACATCATTTCTGTTTTTTTGTTTTTGTTAGAAATTTGAAAACTTCTATTGAAAATCAGTTAATTCAATATACTGATTAATTGAATACTAATGACCAACAAATCCTAACTTCTTTAGGAGGACAATCTGAAGAAGATAAGGAAGGATTGTTCCAAGAATTTATTTGGCAATGGCCTTATCTTGCTAAAATTCCTTGATTGCTTTGTTACGAGTGGTGTATGATCAATGGTGCCCAATGCGCAAATCAAGATGATTGTAACTAATAGATAAGTGAACATAAATTCTAGAGAGAGTCAAATATCATGATGTGTGGTACGTGCTTCATGATAAAATATGCTTCTATAAAAAGCTTTAAAAAATCATAGATCAAAATTCTAGTAAACGGCAGATCAAGCCCCAATTGAAACCCCTTGAGAGTTGACGCACCTCTAAACATTATTAAAAAAACACTATAAAATGGGATATTTCTATTTTGGTATGATTTATGCAAAGACCCAATACAAATTCATGATGCAGTGCAGTGATTAGAATTGACTGAAAATAAAGATACTGTCATCTGAGTGGAGCATTGACGTATAATACAATCTAGACCACGCATTCCGAAATTTCGGCAAAACGATAGGCAACGCGGATTGTCTCAGTACATATAGCAATCCAATATGTACTGAGACAATGAAAATGCCATTCTTGCCTGTGCCATTGCCTGGTGCGCTTCGTATATCCGGCTGTATCAACTAAGCTGAAGGCGCGTCTTTACCATCTTTACACTGATTTACCCCCTTAGCTGTCTTACCTCCCCCGCCTGAAGTCGGGTCTAGTGCGTGGTCTAGATTGTGTTATAAGTCAATGGAGTGGAGAGCCTATTTCAAAACACTAGGAAAATATGTATTGGTAACATGACACTAATTTTTCCTCCCTCTCATTTCATTTTTCTACTTATTTATCTTCAGGAATTCAATTTTCAAAAATTGATAAGAGAGAAAATTAGACAAGAAAACAAAATATTAGAACGAAAACAAAAAAAAACCCTCACGAGCTGAATGAAATAGGTAAACTCTCAGCAGAGAGCATCTCCAAAAAATGAATCAATATTTTAAATAGACCCTCATTGCAGCCGCACTGTCGAATTTTTCATACAATCATTTCATGATTTCCTCCTCTAAGAAACGGAGGAAAGCAATAATTTTTCTGCGGTTAATAAAAATCAAAACTTCTACCAACATCATTTTTGGTAACTTAATTCTTTCCATCTTGTATGAAATTATCTCGGCTGTAAGCGGTCTCTTATCGAAGGAGAGTCCTCAATGACAACAGTGCCGCACAGAACATCATACCCGAATCGGTTAAACTGAAAATATAAAAATCCTAAACTTGCTGGTATAAAAATGGCATGTACTAGGTTTTTCATTGATGATCGATAGAATGCACGTGCAACCGTTAGATTCTTGCCTGGGTATACGATCACTTCATCACCTTGAACTGGAGTTATTCTGTCACACGCAACCACTCGCAATCCAAGAAGACTTTTTCCAGGGGTCGCACCTCCAAGTCTTTGTCCAATTTCGCTTTGCAACCAGAAAGTCTGGAGGAAAAAAGATACTTATCAAATTACTGATTTTCATTGACATTGCTTTTAATTAAAAACTTACGACTAATAGGTACTGCATTGTTCCATGACATGCTTTAGTGTGCCGCAAAGAAACCTTCACTGGTCTACTTATTTTGCAAAGAAGTACTTGCATCTCATCAAAACCGTTAACTTGCAATAGGTTTCTACAAGATTTATATCAATGACAATTCCAAAATACTTTTCGTGTATAGGTAGAAGAAACAAATTTTCAGAATTTTATGGGAATAAAACCTTGTGGAAATGACGAGGGGACTTTTCCAGATTTTTCCTGACAAAAATGCCTAACATTTCCAGACTTTTCACACTGACAATTTGCAAGCGTAGAACTAAGAATGAAAATTTTTTGGCATGAATTTCAATGTAGGTTAGTCTTTTCTAGTCTTTTTCATCATCTCGGACTTTTCTCTGATTTCTGTGACTTGATGAAATTCCCTATATTCCAGACCTGTGGACACTCTGTACAATAACTAGCTGTACCAACCAAACCTTAGAAAAAGACAAAACTCCTCAATTTGTTTATTTATTTCTCCTACTTGTACATCCACGTTTCACTTGATTTTGCAGTGAATGAGAGGATAATTTTTTTGGTAGAAAACTCGAAAAAATACGAAGTTACTTGATTTAAAAAGAAAAGAACGAATAAGTAACTTAAACTTACTTCAAATAAGCAAACAACTATTCGATGAATTCCTTCCAGTAATACGATTTCATAAAGAACTTGCATCGCTGCCTGATTATCGTACTTTAAATCTTTCTGAATAATTTCAAGATCAAATTTGTTCAAGTCTCTGAAACAAAAAAGTGTAGTGAAAAGGGAGTTCATGGAACTGTCGGATAATGATTGAGTCTAGCTTATTAGTTTGAAGGTAGCAAATGACTCTTCAGCTTTGCAAGATTGAGAGTTCTGAATTATTTTCTTCTTTCATTCTCTTTTAGAAACTTTACAACATGAATTCTATTTCTATTGTCATGGACAATTTTTTTCCTTATATTCTTGCCAGAGAACGTAGTATTTTTGCGAATCTATGTTTTCTTTGCCCTCCTCTTACCTAACCCAACAAGTCTTCTACAGTCATAGGGCCCAAGCCATCGTGCAACTTCATCATTCCCACCATCAGGCTCTGTAAACTGTGCTCACAGTTCGCCTTCATTTTCTTCTTTTCACTTATGATCCTAGTAAGTAAACCTGCAGTCCCTTGATAGTGACCTTCGGCTGAAAAACTTTTTCTTCACTTCCTCAATGTCTTCATTATTGACTTGCTAAGGATGTGGAGTTGAAATTTGATGTTATTCTTTTAAAAATATACTGAATTGAGTTGATTTGAAGGTGAAGATCAGAGAAATTTTAACAATATACAAGGTGGAATTCTCAAAGGCACAGGTCTGTGTGAGTGGGAGAACCTTACAAAAAATAATGAATTAAACAAAGGTAATAATATTCTTCCACTGGCAAAAGGTGCCTAAGACAACGGCCGCTTGAACAAAAATTTTTTCCAACTAAAATGCGCTTTAAAAATATATAAAGATGTGATAGACTTAACATGGAACAGGAAATGCAATTACATACACAGATACTATACACAAAGTAAAAGTAAAATCAGGGGGTGTCTACTGATACCCTGTCATTGAGAATCCTTGCTCTTTAAGTACCTTTCCGTGCTTTTTATTTGCTTTTCCGGAAATTCCTTTTTTTGGCGATTCTCAAAAATCCATGCCTTTTCCTAACTTTTTCCTTACCTCAAACGTATTTTTAACTGTATTTGGATTAGGAAATGGACCACTAGACAAGGTACAAATTTAAGCATTCTGATATCTATTTCTTGACCAAAATTTCACGTAGAACACGATTTGCGCAACAAAAATTACTGAAACCAACTCCTAACGAAGATATTGATGTTTTTATTTGGCATTGGTGAGGGGAAATTTGAACTGCCCGCTCACAAGAAACTTAAAGCTCTACGATAGTCAAATCGCGCACTCTAACAGTTTCAGCAGGCTTCTCAATTGAGCACTATTCATTTCCCACCCTGTGTTGTTCAAACTATAATCAACTTGCTGTAGCTGAGCCAAAGCGTCAAGATTGAGGTTGTCAAATTTCCTTGCGTAGAGACTAGCATGGTAACGTTTAAGGCACGATTTGACTCACATAGAGTTTTCATGAGCGGGAGGTTTTAATTCACGCATCAAGAAAATTGAATATCTTCATTAGGAGGTGATCAGTGAATTTCAGTGCGCGCTTTGTGTTTTACGTGAAATTTTGGTGAAAAAATATACATTCGAACGCTTAAATTCATACCTTGTCTAGTGGTCTATTGGAATGATGGAATGACAAAGGAACAAACCAAAAAACACGAAGAATCGTACCAAGACCTTGATAAATGTATTGTGTTAGGAAATTGCATTCCCCCAGGGCTACTTTTCATAGTTAATCACAAAAATCTCGATTCTCCATACCATTTCGCAGAAAATCAGTATCTTTGCCGTACTTCCGTAGCAACCTTCAAAAATCCGTGCTTTTTCAATATATCCGTACTTTTTCTGTACAGTAGACACCCTATAAAATGAACCGGCACATACCAGAGTCTAAAAAGAATTACGTAAGTAAATTTTAAGACTCAATCTTGAAAATCTCACCACAATCTTTCTTCTTTTAGATCCCACCTACAACGCAAGAGTCCGCTTGGGGCTCTGCCGTAAAATAACTTCGCAATGAAAGAAATTTGTGAATTGCGAACACAATTTATTGGTATTCAACGGAGCGGAAATAATCCAGTCAACGATTGCAAAAACGTCTAAATTGCTAGTCCCAGCAGTGAGACTGGAAAGTCATGCCAGCAAATTTCAATTTAGGAATAGAATAGCAAAGGAAGAGAAGGTAAAAAGTACGGTACTTACATCAAATCAAAAGAATCTACAACGACAAAGGTGATTACAACTTTCACAAAGAAGAGGACAAAAAAGTCCAGTAACTCGGCTGCAAGGCGTTTCCACAAAGGAGGAATATGGCATTGTAAACCTGGAAGTAAAACCAATCAAACAGTTAAACGATGGTGCAAAAGACGTATACTCAGATGAAGCTAGAGCGTATAAATTAGGGTTTCCACAATTTCTTCATTTTCCTCTTCCCTGATGTTTCCTCAGCTTCTAGGAAAAGCTTTTGCTTTTCCTAGACTCTGAAAGAATCCCGCACAGAACAAGGGGCTCAGTGGCTTTCAGTGGATTTGGATAAAACTTTAATAGATTGACATAAAGTTAATCATTAGCACAACGCCGAAATAATAGCTCATTCTAACGAGTGGAAGCTGAGATATTCGCGATTAAACACTGGCCATTCTCTGTGCAGCGGAGAAAATTAGGCACTCCTTGTCGCCTTTTCTTGCGTTTGAACACTTCAGACTTCAGCTGGTAAACCCCCTCTCTCCTTCAGGTAGCTGCTTGAGCAATGCGATGAAGAGTCCTCTTATAACTTGCACCTCTCATCTGAAATGGCTGAACAGTTGCTGAAACAGAATCAGCAGATGTAGGAAGAAGGAGGGCATATATCATTGCACCAGCCGAACATGTAGGCACCTAATTGTGTAAGAAGTTTGATAGAAAACGCCAAACAACCACAGAAGAGGGTATTCGTAAATCCTCCGTCATGGTGTGATATGATAGAGAATGGTCCGGGTTCAATCATGAATATCTCAGCTTTTACTCGTTAGAATGAGCTGATTTTTTGGCTTTGTGCTAATAATGACCTTTAGGTCAATCAATTAAAGTTTCATCCAAATCTACCAAGAGCCACTGAGCCTCCTGCTTTTAGGGTTTTTTTTTTTTTTTTAATTTCCTGAATTTTCCTGACTTTTTGACAAAACTTCCATTCAGAACTTTTTCCTTTTAATTAACCTAGCTTCTGCTAAATACTGCTTGCAAAATTCCTTGCCTTTCCCCATAATTTCCGACACATCCAGGTCGCTACATATATCCTGGCTTCCCAAACTACCGTAAATTCCAGACTTAGGACTCGATTGCTAATGGTTACTTTGGTAACATTCCTGGGTAAGGTGAATATTTTACTCTATGAACGAGTAGAATTCTATTGTCTGACAGCAAATTAATTATAAAAGTATAGTTTTATACATCCCTGCTACAAACTGTTGAAGCAAAGTAATAATTGCGACATACCTTGTTGTGCACTAGGAGTATTAAGATAGCCTGACGCGGCTGTTTGAAACTGTCTTGTGATGTTAAGGTTGTTCGTTGGCCAGGGCAGGAATCCTCCATTCGAAACACTGTTGAACTGATTATACAATAGAAAGTAAGGTTGCGTGGCTCTCAGACTTTGATAAACATAGAAACTGTTCAACCATTTTTCTAAATTAACAAAGTATTCTGCCCGTGTAGAGTTGTGCGATTCTTTCTGCCCTTTGGCGTCATTACTGGGATCCTTTGGATGATGCAAATTACTTGATGCTTCATCAGCCCCCATCACCGTCAACAATAAGTGCAATGAGCTCAGTCTGATAAGAATAACTGGTTTTACTGCATGAGTGCGTAATTATAAAAAGGAAATCATCCTTTTACTGATAAAGATGAAACATTGGGTAAAACGATTCAAACGACTTTCGATGATGACTGTTTCAAGTGTTCAAAAGAGACATTGACACACAAATTTTAATGTATTGAGAGATAACGAAAAACCAACACAGAAAGTAGAGCTTTAATTAGAACGGCCGGACTGCTTCAATGATATATCCCGGAATGAAGACACTTGGATGAGAGGTTCCATCAGCAAAAATTTGCCTCTGGAAGAAGACCTGTTAGAACTTGCAGATGAAAAGCTACCGAGGGTTCAACAGTTGATTACATTATGCACAACAATTAGAATGAGTACTCGACTGGTATTTTCATGAGAAATTATTGGCAAAAACTAATGAAAAACCTGTAAAATACGAAGTAGAAGTTCTTTGCTCCTGGCTCAAATGTCATCGAGATTAATTGAGGTTTGAGGTTATGTTTTTGTAAATAGACGTCAGTGAAGGTTAGGTTAGGTTTTAAAAAGCTTCCTCTTCGTGCTCTGTTTTGTGATAAGTCTACGCTCTTCGTGAGAATGTGAGACATGCTTTACCTTTATCGTGTCATATTAGTCTGGAAATAATAGCAGTGTTTATGAAATGGAAGCTTTTGCCTGGAAGAACTTCTTTAAAGGTGTTGTGATTATTTAATTTGCTTCAAAAATCTGCCCACCCCTCACTCTTTCGGATTGCTTGAGATTCAACGCAGACCAATAGACCAGCAGTTGATTATTCGTTACCTCACTGTGCTTTATTATCAGTGTCTCAGTTCATTGAATGAAAGTTTACTTTCAATCATATAAGGATCTAATTTAGAATGCTCATAATCTAACACTCCATTGAGAGCTGACAGAGTGCATATCTTCTCTGCGGTGCAATCGCATAAAATACCAAAATGTTTTCAGGCAGTGCAGACAAGAAAGAAGAACCGTTTCATCGCTCCAAACTTGCTGGAGGACCTCACGGACTAGGTTTGTTTGCGTACCAAAAGATTTGCTTGTCATAACATCCTTTCTACTGTTGTAATTTTTGAGAAAACTATTGATCAATCCACAAGCTGTTCAGGATGCGCAACTGAGAACCAAATATTTTTCTGTGGCACTTCATGAAAAAACACCAAACTCTCACCATCTCTTGTCTCTCCTCACAATTTTTTGGCAAGCGGCAAGAAAGTGTACTAATAAATAAGAATGACATAGTTTCAGGGAAATCTCCATTCAAAAAAGTTTGCTAAGTACCAACTTTGAGACTCAGAAACAGTGTTCCTGGGTACGAGATCCGTACGTTCTACCGCTCTCCATGCTGCTATTGGCAGAGCGTCATTCTGTGACGTCACACATATGGATATTTTAAGATAAGGAAGCGTTTTCCCACAAGGCTTTTGTCCATATGCGGTCCGATTTGGTATAGGGAATGTCCGTGCGGCACGGATAAATCCGTACGCTTGGGATCACTGCTCAGAAATTTTTCTGAAAGATAATTCTCCTCTAAATGTACCCTTCTCAAGCGGTTGTGTTAAATTTGTTTTTCCCTTGGCAGGTATATTATTGAGGAAGGTACTTGTAGCTGTAGATTCTGCAGGTTCGGATACTACAATCACTGTATTAATTTTTATGATAAGGAATGGATAATAATTCTCAATGATGCCTTCTATTGCTTATCCACCTAGATTTGTTAGAGATCATTGCTTGTAGGTAAGCCAAAATTTTTGCTGATGAAAATTACTGCATAGGAAATGTTTGCTGAGCATGATGCTACATATTGAATCAGGTAATTTACCATGCAGAAATTTATTGCTAAGTGTACTTATTATGTCAATTGCTCAGTAAGCGTTGATGTCACCAAACTGATCGGTCGAAGTTTTGCTAATCTGTCAATTAGTTTTGACTTTTCATAAGAAAAGCTGGTGGGGAGGGGAGTAGAGTCAGTATGATTTTTACTTTCTCGCTCCCCTAGGGCAGAGAGGAAGTATTGTCATCCTCCAAGAAAAAAAAAAGAAAAAGTTGAAATTTTTTTTCTTCATTATCGAGTACTCAAATTGCAGAAATTTCATTTTCTTTTTTTGCCTGCAGGTGATCCAGATGATCGAACTCTCAGAAAAGTTGAATCAGAGGTACTTGTTAAAGAGCGGATGCGAGTAAAAGCCAGGAAGGAATTGTGTGAGCCTTTCAACTTAGGTAAATCTTTAATTTTTTTTGGGCTTTGTCATAGTTAGTAAAATGTTCAACTTTAAAATTTTCCCTTTCTCTTTCTACAAACAGGGTCACATTGAGGGGAAAAAAAAGGCTGTCAATTTTAAGGGAAAATGCATACTCAATGCAGGAAACAATTTTTAGAGCTGCTAATTTAAATGTGCTACCAGGGTCGAATTTAAGGAGATGCCCACATGGAAACGTGGCAGCAGATTTCATAAGTAATGAATTTTCTTCTACTTTTTTATTGCTTTTGCTCTTTAAGTCCTCAAAAGTCACCATTTTTGTAATGTAGGTGCAGAAAAATTGTATATCCTGCCCTGTGTGCTATATTGCATTTTTACAAGGTCAGTGCCTGTGAGTAAGCAAAAGTTTTTATCAACATATTGAACAGTTTATCTGGATAAAATTTCCTTTAATTTTCCCATTTATTTAAAAATCAAATTCTGCTCTATTACTTAGCGTCTTGCATCAACATAAATTATTTTTAAAACTGAACAAAATTTTGACTCTAACTTTTTTCTGAACTTTTTTGTATTTTCGGTTTCTCTTTTTTCAGCTTTTGCAAATTGTGCCAAAGAGCATGGTCTTTTCATGCCTTTCAGTTGCCAAGAACAAGGTCAAAATTTGAAGAACTGCATTAGAAAATATTTTGAAGACCCAGAATTCGAAAAGAAGATGCAGGAAGAGTATTTGGAGGAAAGAGCGGAGTATAGACGAACTGGTATTTCTAAGAAAAAGAGAGAAAGAATGGAAGCATTAAGCCAACTAAATGCGCAGGCCAATCAGCAACAGTCAAAATAATCTCTTTCTGATGATGAATAGTTCACAATCTCAAAAAATATTGTGTCTAAGATTTACGTGAGAAGGTTATGTTAAAGATTTTGTTGGTTTTTTTTTGTAATTATTTTGTTGTTAGTAAATAGCTTTTCTTATTAAATTAATATTTTTAAAGTAATACATTCATTATTGCTCTATGTGTGTATATAAAACACTCCAAATGCTTCATCATTAAAAATTTGCTAGGAGGTAAATTGACAATATTTTTTTTTTTTTTTTTTTTTTTTTTTTTCCATCTGAAAGGTTTTTAATTGGATTCTATAATAAAACAGTATCCACAAAGAACAAAAGATTTCTAATTAATAAAGTAAAATCTTCTCGCACCTTTTCAATAATCATCATATCTACACAGGACATCAATGCCTTTCTTAATGAAACATATGGTCATAGAAGGGTGATGGTCATCCACACCAATTTTCTCTATTCTAGGACCTCAAAAGCATTTTGTCAAAATTAAGAGAAATGTCTGTTATGGCGATTTTTCAACAAAGCTGATATAATCATGGAAGTGGAGTAAAGATCCATTTTGGGGTTTGGGGTTACCTATCTTAATCCCAAAGTGAATCTTTATTTCACCAACATTTTGAATCAGCTTAGTGAAAAGTATTATTAAAACAAAGAAACTCAAAGAGGGAACATTATATACATCCGCTGTTTTTGCACAACCTGATTCAATTGAGGTTTAAACTACTTAATCAACTTCCAATAAGTCCCAACCACTTAAGAATTAAATAAGATGTAGGTCAAAATTATTTGCTGGAGTTGTTAATTGATTTCGAACGTACCGAAATTGATTGCCGAGTCATTGCAGTTTCGTCTACTAAAAGACGTTCACTAGAGATGGGGCATTATTGCACTGTGTATGTATACCTACTAAACCTCCAAGCACCTACCAAGCCATCCAACCTTATAAGAGGGTAAAGTTGTCGGAATATTCTTGCCATATGGTCCTTAAAATACTATGACTATGACTTTACTATGATTGTCAGATCACTTTCTGATAAAAGAAAAACAGATCAGCAAAAACACCATACCTAGAAAAAGGGCTTGGAGAACAAGGCGCATTTGTGCAGCTTTAGAAAACATTTAGATTTTTATGATTTCATCTAGTCGTAGAATATATTCTGTGAAAAGTGCTTCACTAAAATCTTTTTAAGTATCAAAATGTGAGCTTCAACTCTTTTCCTGCCATGAGGCTCCTTTTAATTTTTAAACTCCAAGTGCGTATTTCTGAAAATAGAAAAAACCGCCATTATGCGCCTTTTCCTCCAAGCCCCTCAAGATGATCTAAAGCAAGAGTAGTTCATGTTTAGAGCCTCATAGGTAGGTAATCATGAGTGACCAACTTGTCAGATAATGTTGGTAGGACACTCTCGGCGCGGGTTGTGTACCGCCGACAATGAAGGGGCAACATACGTTTCTGATATCTCCCCCCTCGTTTCATAAGTTTGTTTATCCTCATTATTTTTTAAATTCTTCTTCGTTTAATACAAAACATCAATAAAATCCCGAGTACGTACATTTTGATTAAAATCATCAGACAGCGAGAGCCCATTTCAGAATACTTTTCCCCTTTTGCTGTATGAATTCGCCGATGCGTGGGATATAGGGAACTACAGTAGGTAGAGGAAAATTAATCTGAAACGGGCTCTACCACAATTTAATTTAAAAGAAGTAAAACCTGAAGCTGCGCCTCTTTTTTTTATTTTTTTATTGGTATGTTAAAAACAATCTACAAAATATGTATTCTTTTTAAAAATAGACGGAAACAATTTTTGGTAGGACAAAAAGCCGAAAGCAGGACGGTTGGTCATCCTACATCATTAGTTGAAAACGAGTTTTTTTCATACCCTCTGCTGCAGATGACTTTTGATTCTAACTGACTTTTTGATGCTTAAAAATTGGAATTTGGGAGCGAATTTTTCACGGAATATGCATCAAGACTATAGGTGCACTTGAAATTATTACTATTTCGATTTTTTCAAAAACTGCACTTCTGCACCTTGTCCTCGGCCAAGTCCCCCAAGGGAGGTTACCTATAGAATTTCAATTGGACGTATTTCTGTCAGACGGAACTAAGCGCCAATTTGAGTTCCTTTTGAGGAATTTAGAATGCCGGATAGCGCGTTCTGTCAAACGGAACTAAGCGCCATGGAAAAGCATGAGAGCATAGGGCGGAATGATCCCGCCGCCAATCCAAGCCCCCCTCTACCTTCCTTCCCCTATGACGCTTAGTTCCGTTTCACAGAAATACGTCCAAATAATACAGTTTCGTATGATTTTTCTTCGCATTTTAAAAATACTCTTTAAAAATTTTCCTTCCAATACTTTCGGCAACCGAAGAGAGAAATTTTGATGGATTTGCGTCTAATTACGACGGTATGAATGAATACATTTAAATTCACCATAGTAAGCCTGTAGAGCCTGCGGTATCTCTTGAGTTGAAGGCGTCCGCCCGCTCGTTATCTCGGGCAATCGCATTCGTGATTCGAGTAGTGTTGGGGATTTTTTCAAAATAATCGATTAATCGAATCGATTCGATTTTTTAAAAAAATCGATAAATTCGATTAAAATCAACCAAGAAAAATTCTATCAATTTATAAAAAAAAACTATTAAAAATCGGAAAAAATAAGCGCGCCGAGAGAAATTTCTTCGTGGAAACTCGGTTTAAATCGGTCTTTCTTCGTTCAAATTGATTTTGCTAGTAAAAATCGATTTACACGATTATTCGACTCAGAAAAATCGATTCGATTTTTCCGATTATTTTATAGAAAAAATCGATTAAAAATCCCCAACACTAGATTCGAGGCTGAGCCTTCATTTGAGTAGTAACGGTTTCTGATGGCTTGGCAGAAACAGAGCTCCTTTCTATTTTATAATTTTCCTGGCTCTGTTTTTTGTAGGTACTTAAATTAAAAAAGATAAAGATAAAATAAAAATGAAAAAAAAAAATAAAAAATAGATAAATGAAATAGATAAATGATAAAACGCTGTTTGAGAAAATGTTGCTTTTCATTTCTCCTTATTTTTTCGGTTGTCAGCAGTGTGAGTTGCCATGCTGTGTCACCTTTTGAAAGATATCAGCTGAGCGAAGACGGTGAGAGAAAAGATTGGCGCACGACGCGAATTGCTCCGATTTTTTTGACGGGCGGAATTAGTGCTAATTTATTAATAGGTCTTTAAAATTCTGTCTTTGAAACGAGGTGCTACCTCTCATTTTTAGTTTTTATTTAAAGTAGGATTAAAATCAGAATGTCTTCAATAGATTTTCGCAAGGATATGTTACACCCGACAACGCTTGCTCCTCCGTCTCGCCAAAGAAGTGTCTACACCACAACCTATCACAATCAAATTGATGATCTATCATACCAGGTAAAATCTGTTGCAAAATGCATCATCAAGAAATTTATAGTACATTTCATGATCCAAGTAATGGAAACTTTGACGTATATACCTGACATTTTGAGTTACCAAGATTTTTGAACGTTTGAATGATTGTAACCCAAAAAATAGACATTTTTTTATCAATTCTAGTACCATCTCGATAGGATAATTTTGACATCATGTAATGTACGAAATTTTTACCAAGTTACGCCTCATGTAACACTCCCCGATTGCAGTCATTCCTCTCCTGTAGGCACTTTTACCGTGTGAGGCATCTCAGAATTTCATCATTTAGTGTTCTATATTCGGTAACATCAAGAAGCAAAACATCAGCCGGGAGGAAAAAAGATAAATTATGGGAAAAAAGCAACATACATTAGAATGTTCAACGTGAATGGTCATTTTCAGGATGTATAGAGTTTTGTCCGATTCCAAAGTGCCTTCAAACATTGACGATACCACCATGCATTACTCAAGAGTTAAAATAGTTGCTTGTTTCACCCGGACCTAAGCAAGCGGGATATAGGTACATATGAAAGTGAGGAATGTTATTACACGGCCTTTTTTTTGTCATGAATGAGATCAGTGCTTCGCAAGACGGCAGACAAAAAAATTTCAAAGCTACAAGGAAATTGGGTGCTCGAACTCTGGAATAAAAATCATTACGATATCAACGTCTCGAAGTACAAACGATTTCGAAGAAAATAAGTGTATTGATGAATTCACCGGAGCATGCCGATTTAAAGTGGAATAGGAATACGTCTACACCGTGAAATATCTTTACTATAAATTTAGCCTTTTTTACTCCCTATTTTTCCTTAGAATTGAAAACATCGGTAATTTTTTGACCGGAAGTGCCTAATTCACTACGAATGGCTGATCGATCCTTTAAAACCTGATTGATTGAAGTATCCAAGAAGTTGAATCACGGATCTCATTGCAAGACCTTTCCAAAAGTCTATATTTGCGACGATTACAGTTTGAATGGCTGCAAGGGGGGGGGGGCGAGCGATTATATTTTAATGTAGGCCTGATAGAGAAGCAGCCAACTCCGTCAGTCGGTTCATCTTTTATCGCGCGTAATCTTGCAGCATCCGTCACTTTCATGCCGACCAAAATCTCGGCAGCTTTCTGTTATTTGAATTTTGACCGAATAATTCTTGACTTTCAGAGGTACAGCGAGTGTCCAAAATATTACGAGCCTCTGCCTCCAGAGCAATGGCCAACAAACTTGGTTACGAACTCGCCCTCTTCAGCTGCCGGATTCATGAGCAGTCCCAGTTCCGCCAGCTTGTGGCGTCAGCCGCGATCATCGAAGCCGATGCTGTTGTCCTACTATGATGAAATCCCGTACCTGGTGCGTTCAAGGACATTGCTCTCCTATTATCTTTACTATAAGCACTCTGACCAGAATTTCCATTTTTTGTCACAGTTCATTCTAGCGTTTTACTGCGCCGAAATCAATCATTTTTGCGGGTACCGAAAGGTACGTGGGGTATGATCCTTATGCTGCCGTGCTAGGGAAGAACGCCATATGAATATTCGAGAGTTGCCAAATTTCCTTCGATAAAATGTTTATTTTTGAGGAAAGTGATGAATATTCTTCATTAAAATTTTCAGGAGCTTTAGGTAAAATTGCGAGCAAAATTATCTGAAAAATTGGAAGAAAATTATTCATAAGTTTACCAGGATATTCTTGTTTTATCAATCGAAATTTGGCAACGCCTGAAGGTTCATACGGCTTTTTTCCATAGCACGGCAGTAATGAGCCTGCTCAAGTCAGATTTCAGAAACGGGCACGACTCAAATTTCGGTACATCGATGGCTATAAAGTGCGAAACCCCGTATCTCCGTCTGCGATGTTGCAGACTTCCCATCATACTTTACTTTTCCTTCAGAAAGCTAGTCAACGTAATTTCATGAAAAGCGTCTTGATTTTTCCTCCAAATCAGCAGAATATTCTGTATTAATTCCGAGCATTTGAGCAGGCCCGCCACATCCCATCTCGGGCCCTGGTACCAGTTTTAAGGTCCGGGCCCCAAGCACGGAGGGGGGGGGTCCAAGGCATCCCCCGAGAAATTTTAGAATTTAAACGACTAATCGAACGCATTTTGAAGCTTCCATGAAGAACTTTTCCATCAATTTCTGCGGAATAATTATGTTTTTTTCCTACTTCCAGCACAAAATACTTGCTGAATGTTGCATTCAAAACATCTGGAAAATTTTTATTTTTTTTGGGGGGGGGGGGCATATGATACTATTTTCAGTTCTAAGAGGGCCAGGCCCCCCTGGACTCCCCCATCGTTTGTCTATGGCAAGGGAGTTGAGCCATGAGCCATTGAAGTCGAGGATGCCCAGACTGGAGACTCTTAGCATCTAACGACGGAAGAAAATGAAACGCAGTTACTAAAAATATCCCTCAGTACTGGAAATCTTGAAAATAGATAGAAATTTTCCAAGAAGCATACTTCTTTGAAAATTTAAGAAGAACTCTAGAGTGCCCCAGCGCGTTTCTGAAAATCAATTCACCTTTTGCGAGATTTTTAGGGTAAATTTTTCACTTTTTCTTACGAAACAAGGGTTGCATGTGAATTCTTAATGGTTTTTGAAGGGTAACACGGGTCCCCTCCAGGGCCCGGGCCCCGGTACCAGGGACCCAGTATCCCCGCCTTGTGCCGGGCCTGCCTTCATGCACGCTGGGCTGGTCGATTTCCTTTGACATTTTTGCAGTGGTGAATGCATAGCTGAAGTGCGATGCAGCTAGAATGGACCACTAGACAAGGTACGAATTTAAGCGATCTGATACATGTTTCTTGACCAGAATTTCACGTGAAAAACGATTCACACAACGAAAATTACGGAAACCAACTCTTAACGAAGATATTAACGTTTTTATTTCACATTGGTTACGAGGAATTTGAGCTGCCCGCTCACAAGAAACTCAAAACTCTACGTGAGTCAAATCGCCCACTACAACGGTTTCAGCAAGTTTCTCAATCGAGCAATGTTCATTTCCCATCATGTGTTGTTCAAACTATTAGCAATTTGCTATAACTGAGCCAAAGCGTCAAGATTAAGGTTGCCAGATTTTTATATCGCAGAGACTGCCATGATAACGTTTAGCGCGCGATGTGAATCGCGTAGAGCATTGTGTTTTCATGAGCGGGTGGTTTGAATTCACGCATTAAGAATCATTAAATATCTTCGTAAGGAGTTAATTTCGGTAATTTTCGTTGTGTGCATCGTGTTTTACGTAAAATATTGGTTAGGAAACATGTATCAGAATGCTGAAATTCGTACCTTATCTGGTGGTCCATTCTATTTAGCAAATGGGTGGTTTTTCTACGAGGATTCAAAATAGACGAGGGGTAAGGAATATAACAAAAGAATAAGAACTATGCAAAACGATAATCCGGATATCGGAACTTGGCGGTTTTGAAAACGCCTTCAAATGCGGCGTGATACCTCACGCATTCCGGAGAGTTCAAATAGTTGTATCATTCCGCCTTACAAATGCGACGGAAGATTGCAATTGAAATAGGCTTCATACACGCTGGCCTGTTCGATTTCCGTTAACATTTTTGCAGTCATGAATGCGCTTATGTGCGCTTCAGCTAGAATTGTATATAGCAAATGAGTAATTTTAAGGCCTGGCTTTGAGGTTGGCTTGTTTTTCTTCCGAAAAGTAAAATAGGATGAGCGGAACTTTTTGAACACCACAACCAGTGTTCGAAACTCACTGGCGCCAACGCGCCAAATGCGCCTAAAAAATCGGGCATGGCGCCTAAAAAATGAAGGCTCTGCGTCATCGTGGCCCCTAAAAATTGCCCTCCCCCCCCCAAAAAAAAAAAATCATGGTTTTTCTGTTTGGCGATTTTTCGAAATTTCCCCCAAGTAACAGCTATACTAGTTTTGTGACTAAAACCTCTTGCGTCTAACCTGTCGCAAAATGCGCCGTGATACATAGACAAAAAGTCAATTTAGCCCCTAAAAAATCTTTAATGGCCCCTAAAAATCTACCTTGATGCGCCACATGGCTCCTGAAACTCCAATACGAGTTTCGAACGCTGACAACAACGGAAAAGTACGTGGTTTTGTACTTTGGCCATCGATATTTGCGTCATCTGTACATAGGAGTCTATCTTTGGATTCAAAAGTTGAAATTGCCGATATATTCGTTTTAATAGGAATACCTTTATATAATTACCCTGAGTATTTTTATCAATTGAACCGCATTTTGAAATTAGGAACCATAATTTCTGGCTCAGTTTAGAAACGACGTATAGTTCCATCAGTATACCCTTTGAACATAAGTGTTTTTACGGATGAGCCAGAAATTATAGTTCCTAATTGCAAAATTCGGTCCAATTGGACAAGAAGGTAAGGGGTGGGAATATTTCCTGGACAGAAAAAGAAAATTTAGTGGTCATTGCTATTAAATATAATTGTACCATTGAAAAATTCAGTTACCTGCCAATCACCATCCATTCTGCCGTGCTAAGGAAAAACGCCGTATGAATCTTCAGGCGTTGACAAATTTCTTTTGGTAAATCACAAACTTTAGGGAAAATGTGTAAATATTTTTCCTCCAATTTCTCAGATAATTTTGCTCGCAATTTCAACTTAAGTTCCTGAAAATTTCGAGGAGAAGTATTCATAACTTGCCTCAAAAATAAACATTTTATCGGAGGAAATTTGGCAACTCTTGAAAGTACTTACGACGTTTTTACCTAGCAGGGCAGCATTAGAGTCATACATTGGAGTGCGTATTTTTTCCCCTCCCCCGGCCGCAGGTAGGTGCCATGTAATGCTCCTTTAAAGAGCAAAGTGCCCAAACTGAACATGTCTCGTAAACTCTGTTATTTTGTTTCAATCTGCAGTGTACAACCTACTGTGAGAAAAAAGGATAAAACCTAATTCCCGTCCCAAGTAATTCGTGGTACTTCTATTTCAGGATAATTGGCGGGATCGTGATTTGGAGAGTTTTGAACCGGGCTCTGGGTCCGGGGTGGCGACAAATTATGGAACCATGTCGTTACGACTTCATAACCGAATTCGCATTGATATGACCATCGATAGAGCTGTCAGGGTCATAAACTGTAAGGTAAGAAAAATCAAGGGTTTAAAGCATGTTAATTTGTTTTCATTTTAAAGTCGGCCAAATCGTAACAACTATTCTAACTAACTAGCCCCATTGGCAGCATAGAGCGGAGCATTGCGAGTTCACGCTTGGCACCATCGCTCCTTCAATTTTGCAGAGATGCAACCCGGACATCCAATAAGCACGAATAGTTGTATCACCGTGCCGTCATCCACGCAGGTCCTTTCCCTTGCTCTATCTCCAAATTGTGTTGGTTCCGTCTGACTTAATTGTGGTGGTGCTTCAAGGGCAACATGAGCAACGCAATATGGAGATAGAAAGAATATAATCAGGCCTCGTTTATTAACTTTCCTCCCGAAACTGTTAGACACCTCATTGGCAGCATAGATACAAAATTTTTTCATGGAAAAAATTATAAGCATAGAAAAATTTTAATTTTGATGTAAAAAGCGAGAATTGGTGTAGAGTTATGATCAGTTTTATTTTTTACAGAACAATATTGTCCTGGCATTAAATGGAGTTGGATCAGCTGCGGCACTTCTCCATCCCAACGGACGAGTATATCAGTACGGAAGTCGAGTTGAAATATTAGCTCATGATGCACGAGGCAACAACAAGTAAGTGAAGATCAGCATCTCTCTTGTTTCTTTCGCAAGGGAAAAATGAATATAGTGCTGAGCACTAACTGTTTAGATCGAATGGAGCCAGCTAGTATGGCTGTAGCACTGAGCCCTACAACTTTAGAGTCCAGCCCTACGCACTATAGGTCTCAGCAGTACTGCCATATCAGCTGACTCCATTGGATTTAAACATTTAGTGCTCAGCTCTACATATATCGTTTGTTCTTACCGATGCATGCCAACAGGCGGATTCCGGTGTCGCAAACCTAAACCCCCGCTGATTTCCAGTAACTCTTTTTTACTGTTTCTAATTTTCAACTAAATTAGCTCTCAAACTATATCATAGTCCTATATTATTATTGTTCTCTAAATCCTTAATTACTCACTTTCATTGTAAGTGTAATTTTGTAATTTTGTAACTATTCTCAAGCGACAATAAAAAAAAAAAAAAAAAAAAAAAAAAAAAAATCGTTTGTTCTGTGATGGAGTTCATAAGTCCCGACCGAGCCATGGCCGAATTTATACATAAGCCGTCGAGGCTCCGACCCAGGGCGGCAAATGGGGGGGGGGGTGTAGGTAGAGTCCCTTTATACTGAGAGTCAAGACAATTTGAATCCATTTCTGATTGGTTCCCGTATTTTAGGCCCCCACAGTGTCACAAACGGGAATAAAGATTACATTTTCACCAATTGCAAAGATTATAATCTGGAATGGACCAGGGAATTACGGGTTCGGCAAGGAACAAACGGAATGAGAGGAGGAACGGAAAAAGGCATTTGAGAATGGGCCGATCAAAGATTACGAAAAACATTCAATTTCTGTAATCTTTATTCCCGTTTGTGACATCCATGAGCCGAATTGTCTTGACTCTCAGTATAAAGGGACTCTAGGTGTAGGAAGAGAAAAGCAAAGATGCGGCGCTATCACTTACACCGTGCCGCCAGAAGGCGGCGCGGCATAATGGCGATTCAATACAGGAGACTCAGGTGCAAGAAGATCACTAACTGCTGTGGCAGGTAATTTGGCATTTTCTGAGCTCTCGTACACTTTTTTTACACCCAGAATGTTGAATCAACTTCAGTTTTTTTTCGGTGAAGGATCGACAAAAAAATGTCGTATATGTAAATATACAGCTTTTAAACCAAAAATCCTCAAAATCAGCCCATTTTTTGAAAAAAATGTGGGCTTACGATCCACGTAGAAATGTGCGGGTCCAAAATTTCCAAAATGTTATACTGAGGTCCAGTAGCACCAGGGATTTTAAGTGGAGCAAAGGTTTTAGAAATCTTAAAAAAAAAAATGTAAAAAAAACCACCTATGTACCGGTTACACTAACTTCATCAATATCACTCTTATGACACTTATTACGAGAGGTTCTTTATAGATTTATTTCACTTCAAGGGGTGCGCCTCCAGACCGTTTAGCACCTGAGGCGTTATACTTTACGCGTTACTCCTTTGATTTCATATTGTTTATTATTTTATGTATGACAGGTTGGCGAAAATGTGGTACAAAGGCGTATCTTTCACGTCCGAGCTATGTTACGTGGTATACCTGGTTGACACAGCGGGGACAAGAACAACGACTGACACGTTCATGGATTTGACGCAGGACTTCTCCCTTCCGGTATTCTACTCGGATTCCCGCTACGGGCCGGCATTCATCAACGAAGCCGTGGGTATGCTCCAGGACGCGGACTACTGGGTCGCAGAAGACGGCACCGAGAACTGGAACATCAACAACGTCCGCATTTCGCAGACCCCAGACGGACTTGTAAGGTGAGCATCCTCAAAAGTTCCCATCGTTAGGTTATTGTCACGCCATAGAGAAAAAAAGGAGGTGTTTGCATCTCGAGGATTGTTTACCCCGTGACGTAGGTCGGTGTAACCTGACCAGCAAAATCCGTAACTCGAAGTCTGAAAAACGGACTATAATGTCCAAAATTTTTGCTTTAATCAACTCATGATATAATTTCTAATACTCTATATAGTTCCTAATACTAATACTTATTTTGCAAAAAGGAACCAAGAGCATTGCAATGTTGCTAAGATTTTTACAATCCTCATCCAGCTTTTCTACTCCTGCGATAAAGTCTCTGAGTCAGCGAAAAAGAGACCGAACTCTCCTTCATTGTTGTGGATATGCAAGAAAGTATCGCTGGGTCATAGTTGTGACCGGATCTGTGAAAAGGGCTGCGGTGCAATGAGCCCCAGATCTTGGCGCCACGCTCGGATTTCGGCTAAAATCCGGGCCCAGCGCCACAGAGTGTGGCGCCACACTCCAGCAAAATCCTCAAATTTCCCTTATGTTTAAAACCGCTTAAGTGCTGGTGCAACCTGCCACAAAGTTCAGCTTACAGTTGACTTATTTCCGCTCATCTTTGACTCTCGTAAAAAACTGCCCAACCAACATTGATAAACTTTCGAGCGTGGCGCCACACACCAGCGCAAGAAATAATCTGGGCCCAGCGCCACAACTCACGATTGCCTATCGGCTCATTGCACCGTAGCCGGTGAAAAGGGACCTCATTTTCCGGAAAAACATTTCAAAAACTTTGAACTTTGTGCAAAAACGAGCGCGGGAAGCGCCTGCAAAACTGTAAGAATACTTCAAGCATCGCACCATCTTCCCGATCTCTGGTCTCGCTGTTCGCTCTTGACACTCTTGCGAATCGCACCAAGGTCCGAGACGCGTGCGCTGTTTAGAACTGCGTAGGGCAGCGCGCGTGCACAACGTCGGAAGGTATGAGAGAAAATCATGGAGTACAGTGGAGTTGTTGGGCCTTGTCTCCACGGGACGTTTTCATGGGATTTGTCCCAAGTTCGAATCGCAGGAATGAAACTTCTGGGATTTTTCCCAGTTACCGTCTCCACGGGACGGGGCTCACACAGCCCTGCGACTAGTTTGCGCGGGAAGATAAAGTAGTTAAAGTCGAGTATTTAACCGGGATTATAATAATAAATGCACTCAATTGACAATTAGACACATTATTTTAACTAAACAAACATTAACAATGTAGTAATGAATAAAATATCGCACAATTCGTTTTCACTTCTTCTTCTTCTTCTCTCAGTGGGTCCTAAGGGTACAAGTACCATACTTGGTACTGGGAAAAATATTGATTAACTCAATATTTTTCCCAACTTCGTAAGTGGGATTTTTCCCTGGGACAAATCTCGTGAAACGGCTCGTGGAGACAAGGCCTAATGCACTGGAACGCCGATGAAATCACTTTTCGAGGCTGTTTTGTCCGGTACTCCTGAAACTATTGTGCGGCGACTAGCGATGCCGAATGCGCGGAGTCCCAGCTCCGAGCATCCGGGCTTCGCTCAGAAAATACAGGCCCACAATTTATTTCATAAAATCAGGAGATTTTGCACATTTTTGGATTTATAATGACTTTTTGGTCAACGTAATATGCCGAAATTCGCGAAAATAACTATTGAATTACGAGGGTCATCCAAAAAGTAAGTTTCCCTACCTTGTATATCTTCTATACAAAAAGAGAAAAATTACATCGGTAAAAAGACACATATTATGCATACTCTAAGCTTTAAAACAAGTCCAAGTTTTTGAAAATCGGCCAAGGCGTTGACGTCACGAGAAAAGTTAATTTTACTGAGACAACCTCCTGTCGCCGCGTGCCCACCTCCCGGGTCAGGATGCGCGGAGAGTCGATTATTTCAGACTCGGGTACTCGCCTATAAACATCACATCAAAAAGATATTTAGAAGATTTCATTCAGTAGGTCTTACCTTTCTTTTTGACGTAGGCCTCACATCTTTTTTGACATGTTTGGTATCGTTACAGCAGCTTTTTGATGCCTTCCGCGTAGAAGCTCTCGCCTTAGCTCCGAAACCAGTCAATTACAGCGGTCTGCAGGCCCGCCACATCCCATCTCGGGCCCTGCGGGGCGATTATTGGAATGTCATCGACTCTATGTCGCCGCTTACGACAAGACATAGCCCTATCTTAACCGTGCAATATATCGCAATTCGATGTCTTATCGGGCTGGTTTAAATTTCAAACATCGGCCCGCTGGTACCAGTTTTAAGGTCCGGGCCCCAAGCACGGAGGGGGGGGGGTCCAAGGCATCCCCCGAGAAATTTTAGAATTTAAACGACTAATCGAACGCATTTTGAAGCTTCCATGAAGAACTTTTCCATCAATTTCTGCGGAATAATTATGTTTTTTTCCTACTTCCAGCACAAAATACTTGCTGAATGTTGCATTCAAAACATCTGGAAAATTTTAATTTTTTGGGGGGGGGGCATATGATACTATTTTCAGTTCTAAGAGGGCCAGGCCCCCCTGGACTCCCCCATCGTTTGTCTATGGCAAGGGAGTTGAGCCATGAGCCATTGAAGTCGAGGATGCCCAGACTGGAGACTCTTAGCATCTGACGACGGAAGAAAATGAAACGCAGTTACTAAAAATATCCCTCTGTAGGTACTGAAAATCTTGAAAATAGATAGAAATTTTACAAGAAGTATACTTCTTTGAAAATTTAAGAAGAATTCTACAGTGCCCCAGCGTGATTCTGAAAATCTATTCACCTTTTGCGAAATTTTTAGGGTAAATTTTTCACTTTTTCTTACGAAACAAGGGTTGCATGTGAATTCGTAATGGTTTTTCACGGGTAACACGGGCCCCCTCCGGGGACCGGGCCCCGGTACCAGGGACCCAGTATCCCCCATTCCCCCCCTTGTGGTGGGCCTGCCTTCCTGCACGCTTGGCTTGTCAATTTCCTTTGACACTTTTGCAGTGGTGAATGCATAGCTGAAGTGCGCTCCAGCTAGAATTGTGTTTACAAATGGGTGGTTTTTCTACGAGGATTAAAAATAAACAAGTGGCTCGGAATATAACAAAAGAATATGAACTATGCAAAACGATAATCCGGGGATAGGGACTTGGCTGATTTGAAAACGCCTTCAAATGAAGCGTGATACCTCACGCATTCCGGAGAGTTCAAATAGTTGTATCATTCCGCCTTACAAATGCGACGGAAGATTGCAATTGAAATAGCCTTCATGCACGCTGGCCTTTTCGATTTCCGTTAACATTTTTGCAGTCATGAATGCGCTTAAGTGCGCTTCAGCAAGAATTGTATTTAGCAAATGGGTGGTTTTTATAGGAGGATTATAATTAAACAAGTGCTTAGAAATGGAAACAAAATAAAATGAACTATGGAAAACGATTATTCCGATAACGGAACATGGCTGTTTTGAAAACGCCTTCAAACGCGGCGTAATACCTCACGCATTCCGGAGAGTTCAAATAGTTGTATCATTGCGCCGTAAGAATGTGACGGAAGATTTAAATGGAGAAAGCCTCCATGCACGCTGAGCTTGTCGATTTCTTCTGAAATTTTTGCAGTGGTGAATGCATAGCTGAAGTGCGCTCCAGCTAGAATTGTATTTAGCAAATGAGTGGTTTTTCTACGAGGATTAAAAATAAACGAGTGGTACGGAATGTAACAAAAGAATATGAACTATGCAAAACGATAATCCGGGTATCGGAACTTGGCTGTTTTGAAAACGCCTTCAAATGCGGCGTGATACCTCACGCATTCCGGAGAGTTCAAATAGTTTTATCATTGCGCCGTATGAATATGACGAAAGATTTAAATGGAAATAGCCTTCATGCAGGCTCGCCACATTCCATCTCGGGCCCTGGTACCAGTTTTAAGGTCCGTGCCCCAAGCAGGGAGGGGGGGGGGTGTCCGAGGGGCATCCCCCGAGAAATTGTAGAATTTATACGACTACTTGGACGCATTTTGAAGCTTCCATAAAGAATATTTCCATCATTTTCTGCGGAATAATTATGTTTTTTTTTCTACTTCCAGCACAAAATACTTGCGAATTGTTGCATTCAAAACATCTGGAAAATTTTTATTTTTTTGGGGGGGGGGGGCATATGATACTATTTTCACTTCTATGAGGGCCAGGCCCCCCTCGACTCCCCCTTCGTTTGTCTATGGCAAGGGAGTTGAGCCATGAGCCATTGAAGTCGAGGATGCCCAGACTGGAGACTCTTAGCATCTGACGACGGAAGAAAATGAAACGCAGTTACTAAAAATATCCCTCTGTAGGTACTGAAAATCTTGAAAATAGATAGAAATTTTACAAGAAGTATACTTCTTTGAAAATTTAAGAAGAATTCTACAGTGCCCCAGCGTGATTCTGAAAATCTATTCACCTTTTGCGAAATTTTTAGGGTAAATTTTTCACTTTTTCTTACGAAACAAGGGTTGCATGTGAATTCGTAATGGTTTTTCACGGGTAACACGGGCCCCCTCCGGGGACCGGGCCCCGGTACCAGGGACCCAGTATCTCCCCCCTTGTGGGGGGCATGGCGGTCTGTACCTCTGAATCGGTTGGCAATCGCTTTTCATCGTGGAAGTTTTTCCGCTCGGGAACAGATGGAAGTCACATAAGACTAAATTAAAAGAGTATGAAGGATCGGGGGAAAATTTCCCGACGCAAAGCAACTGATTTGGAAGTGCAGATCGCTGTCAATGACTGGTTTCGGAGCCAAGGCGAGAGCTTTTACGCGGACGGCATCAAGAAGCAGCTGTAAAGATACCAGAAATTTCAAAAAAAGTTGTGAGGCCTACGTCAAAAAGAAAGGTAAGACCTACTGAATGACAACTTCTAAATTTCTTTTTGATGCGATGTTTATAGGCGAATGAATACCCGAGTCTGAAATAATCGACTCTCCGCGCATCCTGACCCGGGAGGTGGGCACGCGGCGACAGGAGGTTGTCTCAGTAAAATTAACTTTTCTCGTGAACGCCTTGGCCGATTTTCAAGAACTTGGACTTGTTTTAAAGCTTAGAGTATGCATAATATGTGTCTTTTTACCGATTTAATTTGTCTCTTTTTGTGTAGAAGATACAAGGTAGGGAAACTTACTTTTTGGATGACCCTCGTAAATCAATGAATCCCAAAAACCACTCGCGGCCCGCGATTCTTCCATAAGCTTCTTTCCATGTTAAAAAATGCCGTACGGTTCGCACTTTCCGTCGAACAAGGGGCTAGAAATGCATCGTTCCAGGATTGACTTCTTCTGCGCTCCAGTACATTGCGACTTTGTTGTACTCTATGGCGAAAATGGAGCGCATTTTCATCAAAACGTAATAAATTGGATATCACCCATTACTTTAAGTCGTAGCCTACGCAATTTTTCCACCGCTTCCGCAATTCGCGAACGACCGATTGGACGTATTTCTATCAAACGGAACTATGTACATTAAGACATGAGCCCTGATACCCATAAGAATATGTGCATAACAGGGATCACGTCATAATGCACATAGTTCCGTTTATAGAAATACGTCTGATTGGTCGTTGGTTCGTGAGCATTCTGCACTCCTATGAAGATCGCCTCAAGCTTGAGTGAGATCATCGAGTTTGTTTGTGATGTGGAGGGGTATGTGCTGACGAATAGCTCTGCTCTCTATTTGCAGAATCGCCCGGGAAAGCAGTAAGTTCCTCCTACGAACATCGCCGACAAACGGAACTGCAACTTTAACGACTCCATACTTGCACTGCACAGCCTCAATGGGTCAGACGTCGCACTTGTTCGTCCGACGCGGCGAGCGACGCATGCACTATGACGGCAACAGCTTCATCGTCCGCAACGCAGGCCATGCTGCCGGTTTCGACGAGAAAGATCAGCTTAAAGTCTACTAAGTCTTAAGTCTTAAGTCTTAAGTCTTAAGTCTTAAGTCTTAAGTCGAGCCAAACCGCCAACCGCAGGTCTTGCTCATCTCGTTTCCCAAGTCACGCGAAGACTATAATAACCCCTGATATGAATGAATTATTTCAAGAGGGCAAGAAGAAAACACTGAGAAGCTTAAAAATGGGTCAGACGACTAGTCACAGAATCACTATTTGATGGTTAAAGCTCACAGATTAGTTAAAACCAATGGGACCTGTTTAAACACCACGTTTCTGCGCCTAGTATTGACGGAGATATCGCTTATCGAAAAACAGTGCATGACGTCATCCTGTGGAAAATCTTGAAAGTTGGCAACACTGCTTATCCTCCGTTTAAATGTATGTAAAACAATCGACTCTTGGTGAAGCAGCTTGCCTCACCAGAAATCGATATTTTTAATGGATTTAAATGGAGCAGAAACAGTGTTGCCAACTTTCGAAATTGCCATTGACGTTCTACTCCGTGTTTTTCGATTAGAGATATCTCCTTTAATATTGCACGTAAAAACTCGGCGTTCGAATAGATCTTATTATATTTAGTTAATCTATAAGTTTAAACCATTTAAGCATGGCTCTGTAATTAGCGCATGCAACGGACCCATAGTCGGTTTTGAGGATTGATATGCGTTAAGCTAAAAAAGAACTAAAAAGATAAATATTGCCTCGGGTCCGAAACAATTTTTTTTACTTAATTTTAAAAGTTCCGATAAAGTTTTACATGAACACACATATTTTTGTTTGTTTTTGTTTTAAGTTTAAGTATTACTTTATCAAGCGAGTTTTTCCCTTGATTCACTCAACGAGTTTTAATTATGATATAAAAAATGGCACGTGAGTTCGATGTAAAATTAATATTTTATCATTAAATAAAAGAAAATGTCTTAGGAAGATAGTTTCAATCCCTATCTTGCTTGAATTGTTCTGTTTATTACATTTTAAATCATATCAATCCTTGAAACTCACTTTCTTACGCAATGCTGAAGGTTTCCCAAGACTAAACGGTCAATTGATTGTGTTTGCAGAATCTCAAAGCATGCGACTAAGTATGTATATGAATCGTTTTTGGTGGGTTTAGTGTGTGTTGTTCAAATTACTTTCTCCTATGAAGTAATTAACTTATTGTAAATACTATAGAATTACAGATGAGTGAATGATGTAGATTCAACCCACATCATCACGTCGAGTCATAGCGTATTCTTCACAAATCGACCTCGATTTTTTCTTTACTCTACTTTGCTTAATGAATATTGTCGCATGCGACTTTAGTAGTAGCAAGAAAAAATATAGTATGGATGCTCATTCAAATATCACGCGCCTCGCTCAGAAAAATGTCAATCGAAAATTTCATTTTTCTTCCATTATATGTTGTTTTGTTTTAAATTGTCCTTCAATTTTGTTATGATCTGAAATAAACACCCAATTAATACATCAAATCTAATTTTTCAATTCCAATCTGTACCTAACAATTTTCTTATCATTGCTGGTATAGTACAGCTACTTATTAGTTGCATCGTTTCTGCGTCTAAAATTCTGAATCATTGTCTCTGATGAACGATTGCCAATGGTTATTGCTGTCGGCTGCCGCCAATCGGGCTACCAAAAGATGTACATATATCTATCATGAAGCACATTCATAGTAAACCACACAAGAAATGTACAGGTATAACCCGTTGTATAGGCTTTGATTGAACCATTAACATGTCTGCAACTTTCAAGAGCAAATAAATGGATTTAGGTGTCTGTTGAAAACCTCACATTTATATCGCTCCGTAAGCTTTGATTAAAGGACAACATTGTAAACTTATTAGGTTAGGTGATTTGATGGACGCCATATTTGGTTTTAGGACGACATACATGAATCGCATCGATTAGTAGAGTTCCATGTTTCCAGCTAATTCTTGTCGAATTTTGAGATCGCATTTCTGTTGTCACGAGATTAAAGAATTCACTTACTAAACACATAAAAAATTCAACACATTAATGACAAGGTTTTTTTAGAGGAAAAATATCGCAGTTAAGAGCAGTTCCGATATCAGTATTGAATGCGATATTTTTCCTCTAGAAAACTCTACCTTCATTACGTTGACTTTATGTGTCAAATGAGAGGCTTGGAGGACAAGAAAAGGGTGACCGAATCTCGGCGCACACCGGGCTCGAAAGTCGTCGACCAGAACATGGCCTCAGCTCACTTCATTGTATCACGACTCAATCTATGAGTAAAGCATTCGTACTTGAACTACCTTTGCTGAAAACTTGAAGAACAAATTTGCACCCTTTCGCAGGGCCGGATTAAGGGGGTGGTCACATGGGCCGCAGCCCATGGCGGCAAATTTTGCAATTTTTTTAAACGTTGATATAAAAAAATCGGATCCAGGAAAGAAAATTATCAATGAGAAAAGGGGACAAAATCTCTCTTTTCTGAGAGAGATACAAGAGACAGCATCTTTAATTAGTCGAGTCAAGAGAGGAACTAAGCACGCAATTTGGCCTGGAGCTCAACGCAGAGAGGAATGATGACGGGGACTTGAGATGAAAAGGATAAGCCCGCGGCGCGGCGGTCGGCATGTAACACATATTAGTGCCTACAAGACTGCATGAATACTTCACCCATTCCGCCAAACACAGTGCGGTCAGGAGCGGTTGGCGTGAAACGCATAGCGCCTACAAGACTGCAGGAATACTGCAAGCATTGCGCCAAACACAGTGTGATCTGCGCGGCGCGGCGCAACGGCAGAAGTTGAAATTATTAAACCACATTTATGTTTGTTCTTTCATAATTTTTTGGTTCTCTTCTTATAAATGGAGGACCTTGTTCACATAGAGATAGGTTTACGGAACTTTACTTTTGCGCCAAGTTCCTTGAAATATTGCTTGTAGTGTTGACAGGGCTTTTGCAAAAAATGTATCCAACACGAGTAGGTAAACGCGTCTTATGCACCCCTCCCCTCCGGCACGATCACTTGATGGTTTTTATTGATGTTTCAAATCGAATGAGAAGGGAGCGGCAAAATACAGGCGGCCCATAGGCGGCAAGTAGGTAATCCGGCCCTGCCCTTTCGTGATCAAAGTATACACGGATGCACATCGAATATGAAACTAGAAAGTACGTATGTTGATTGCGGTGTTTCAACTTTTAGCTCTCACTCAGGGGTTTTCGATGTTAAATGATAAATGATATTTTGTTAGGACATTCTAGAGGATACAAGTAGATAAAGATAAAATGTGCAATATTTTCTGAGTTAATACCTTGCGGTTGTTTTCTTAGGATTGAAATACATTGTGGCCGAAAATTGGCAACGACGCAAAACTGCGATGCATGTTTTCTAGTTTCACCATCGATTTAGGTTTCAAACGAACTCACCTGTGCCCATCTCACTTCAGCCCAATAATCTCACGCAGCGTCTCCGCCCTCACACAACAACACTAAAGTCCACACATTGAAAGACTATGTCGAGACAATAATTTCTCTAACATATCGGTAAAATCTCGCGTCAAAGATCTTACTTCGGCGATTTATTCTGGATATCAACAAATTCATCAGTTAAAACATGTGTTGGCATAGTGATGTTGCAAAATATAGCTAATTTTTTATTTTCTGTATGAGAGAAGTCGATTTTTGTTTTGTTTTTTGAAAAACGAAGATCTTTATCATTGCATGGGTTTATTAGTGACCTAATTTGGTGATCCGTAAATACATTAAAGAGGGATGAAGAAAATTCTTTGAAATCTCAATCGTCACAAAACAGCGCGAAGAGATAAAACATTCAGGGAAGTTGATTGCTGCTGCCAGGACTTCTCCATATCTTCTGAGAAAGTTGACTTCTTAAAAAGAAGAGAAAATATTTTGGTGATTATTTTTCTCTTTTATTACATTTGTACAATATTTACAAAATCTTAGAAAATAAGGAGTATTTACAGTAATTTGGATCCTAACTAGGCAATGCACCTTTCCCGGAATTTGACGAACATCCAATGTTATCAGTTTTTTGGGTGCGTCATTGTGCGTCGTTTTTGAACGGAGCAAAGAGCGTAAGCCCCCCCCCCCAAAAAAAAAAAAAAAAATCTTACGCAATTTTTGAAGTTTGCATCATTAAGGAACATAGCTTCTTAACTCTTATTTACTCACTCTTAACGCACCGTTTTTCCCTCCCCGTGTGCGTCAAATAGTATTGAATTTTCCCTTCTTTGGCATTTTTTCAATATCATTTTACTATCTGTATGTATCCCAGCAACCGTATCGATTGTGAAACTAAGAAAACAGATCTAGATTGCTCCGTTTGAAATTTTCCACTCACATTTTACCACCTTTACGATGGAAAATCATCAATCAGTACTACAAGAACTTATTTGATAGATATTCTGATGTAAAAAATGAGATTCATACAAATTTTCAAGGGGGCGGGGGGTATGGTCCTTTTTCACGGACACGGAAAATGTATGTGAAAGGACATTTCGACGGCTGAAGTGCGATAACACGTATCTCCGTTTGCGACGTGGAAGACTTCCAGTCATATTTTGTTTTTTCTTTAGGAAACTTGTCAACGTAATTTCTTAAAAACTGCTTTGATTTATCATCCCTACTAGCAGAATATTCTGTATACATTAAATTTCAAGCAATGAAGTTAGCTTGTATCTCTTCGGAAAAATAAACAAAAGGCGGAACTTTTGAAACACCGCAATGGAGATAGGTGGTTCCGCGCTTCGGTCATTGATTTTCAATGCCGAAATTTGCGTCATTTCTTCCCAACACCGTTTTCCGCGTTTAAAGTGTATGAAATACAAAACCTTCCAATTATTCTTTTAAAGATGCTTTGAAGATTTCAATTTTAAGTGTCCAATTTTTTACTTATGCTCTGCGACTGTTCCTATAAATTGTTGGCTAATTTCTTGACTAACTGAGAATTTTTCATTTTTCCCATGAATATCTACGTAAAAAATGAAAAAAATACTTCGATTCTCTTCTTCCATTGTAATTGTTCCATCATGATGATAATTTTTCATGTTCAAATTGTCGTTTGGAATCCAATGAGTAATTCAAAATCTATTTTTTGTGTTGAAAAAAGTAAGGGAGGTGGAAGGATAGGGCAGCGCCAAAAAAACACTTTTAAGCAGACTTCTCTGTGAACTTCTCAGAATATTTTTGAGAGGACAAAATAAACTTTCGGCTCGTGTTTTTCTAGTGGTACCTAAAAAACTTACTTTTCTTTTCTTTTTTTTTTTTTTTGTGGAAAAACTCAGCTCATAAAAATGCAGATCGAGATCAGTGCAATTTGTTTTTCTTCCTGATACAAGTAAACAGACGGCAAGCAAGTACGGAGGCTCATAAATTTAACACACCGACCAATTGTCACGAAAAAAAAAAAAAAAAAAATGACGGGAACGATATCAATTAGATACTTTTTCATGTTCGATAGCTGAAGTTTTAAATTTTTGCGTGTGAAAAATGACGTTTTGCGACGCGTGCGGGGTACACGCAAGGTCATTTTACTTTCGATTAAAATTTAATATTTTCATTCGGGAAAATTCAATGAGATTTCATTTACTTTTTAAGACTGGAAAAAATACTAATAAAAAATTAAATTGAACGAGTTGTGGGTTCACTTGTGAGCTCTTACGAGCGTATTAGCTAGCATTCTTAGTTTCAGAACCGATGCTGGTGCATGTGCATTTGTTCCTTCCCTATCATATTTTTTTTTTTAATATTGAAGAATTGCAAATGGGCATCAAATTTAACGTTTAGCGTTTTCATTTCATAATATTTAAAAAGTGCGATTTTAGACCCCTCGCAGTGTAACAGTCAATGACATTTACAATGAAAACACCTACGCAAGCAGAAAAGGTCTACACAGATTCATTAAAAGAGGGACTCAGATCTTTCTGTAGGTAAAATGCACCACGGAGATTTTCAGCGTATATTTCTGACGAAATAAAATCCCACATTAGATTGAAAATTGGGAAAATACGATTTTTCTCTATATGATTCACAGTAATGCTCCGCGGGCGAGAAAAATTAACTTCATATATTGCTCAGTCAGAAAAAAAAGATCGGCCTCATGATATTAATATTTTCTTCTTCTTTGCAGTTTCGTCAGATTCGTCAGTTTCTTCAGTCTCCTCGGTTTCATCAGTCTCCTCAGATTCTTCCGTTTCTTCTGTTTCCTCGGACTCTTCGGTCTCCTCGGATTCCTCTGTCTCTTCGGACTCCTCCGTTTCTTCAGATTCTTCCGTTTCCTCAGATTCCTCAGTCTCCTCGGACTCCTCTGTCTCTTCCGACTCTTCAGTTTCCTCGGACTCATCCGTTTCTTCAGATTCCTCCGTCTCCTCAGATTCTTCAGTTTCCTCAGACTCTTCAGTTTCCTCGGACTCTTCGGTTTCTTCAGATTCCTCTGTTTCTTCGGATTCCTCTGTTTCTTCAGATTCCTCTGTTTCCTCGGACTCCTCGGTTTCCTCTGACTCTTCTGTCTCCTCAGACTCCTCAGTTTCCTCAGATTCTTCCGTTTCTTCTGTTTCCTCGGACTCTTCGGTCTCCTCGGATTCCTCTGTCTCTTCGGACTCCTCCGTTTCTTCAGACTCTTCTGTTTCCTCAGATTCCTCAGTCTCCTCGGACTCCTCTGTCTCTTCCGACTCTTCAGTTTCCTCAGATTCTTCCGTCTCTTCAGATTCTTCTGACTCCTCCGTTTCCTCAGATTCTTCCGTCTCCTCGGATTCCTCTGTTTCCTCGGACTCTTCCGTCTCCTCAGATTCTTCTGTTTCCTCGGACTCCTCGGTCTCCTCAGATTCTTCTGTCTCCTCGGACTCTTCGGTTTCTTCAGATTCCTCTGTTTCCTCTGACTCTTCGGTCTCCTCGGATTCCTCTGTTTCCTCGGATTCTTCTGTCTCCTCAGACTCCTCTGTCTCTTCGGTCTCCTCAGACTCCTCAGTCTCTTCAGTTTCCTCGGATTCCTCTGTTTCCTCGGATTCTTCTGTCTCCTCAGACTCCTCTGTCTCTTCGGTCTCCTCAGACTCCTCAGTCTCTTCAGTTTCCTCAGATTCCTCTGTCTCCTCGGACTCCTCAGTTTCTTCAGTCTCCTCAGACTCCTCTGTCTCCTCGGATTCTTCTGTTTCCTCGGATTCTTCCGTCTCTTCAGATTCTTCCGTCTCCTCGGATTCTTCTGTTTCCTCGGATTCTTCTGTTTCCTCGGACTCTTCCGTCTCTTCGGACTCTTCAGTCTCTTCAGACTCCTCGGTTTCCTCGGACTCCTCAGTTTCTTCAGTCTCCTCAGATTCCTCTGTTTCCTCGGATTCTTCTGTTTCCTCCGATTCTTCAGTCTCCTCAGTCTCTTCAGTTTCCTCAGATTCTTCAGTCTCCTCAGATTCTTCAGTCTCCTCAGATTCTTCAGTCTCTTCAGTCTCCTCAGATTCTTCAGTCTCTTCAGTCTCCTCAGATTCTTCAGTCTCTTCAGTCTCCTCAGATTCTTCAGTCTCTTCTGTCTCTTCAGATTCCTCGGTCTCCTCGGATTCTTCGGTCTCTTCGGATTCCTCGGTCTCCTCTGACTCTTCCGTCTCCTGGGTTTCCTCTGTTTCCTCCGATTCAGTTGTTGTAGGTGTGATTATACTTTCCAGCCAGTTCTTAAAAGTATATATTTTCGTTAATACGCCTTTTTCTTCATCTCCACAAACTACTCCATGAATTTCATTCCATGAAACGAGAGGTCCACCAACATCTACCTGAAAACGAGAATGACACTCTTTAAAGAAAGCTACGTTTTCGAAAATTAGCTGCCTGGAAGTATCCACTATTTATAGTTGACTGGAACGCAGTTTTCCAAAATCAACTGCAAGCAGAAAGTCACTTTATGTTTCATGAATCTATTCCTCGCGATTTCAATCCCTCAGGCGCCGTTATCGATGTGAATAATTTAAGTATATGTTAGTTTTCTCTTTTTGGAGCTGCGTTTTCTATTCCTCTATATACTATCAAGTGTATCTCCATTTATTATTTGGTTACACTGTAATGTATACGTAGCATCATGCTAGTCCTTGGCCTCAAGTAGCACAGTGCAACGAAAATATTGAAATTAAATTGCAATTTAATTTCAATACAATTGTGATTTTTTTACTATTAAATTGCAATATTTTTGATCATTTAGTCGATTTATGCAGATTCTAAACAATCAACAAAATGAGCTACATGTCTCAGAAAGATAGGCAATATGCAGTGAATTGAAAAATTGCAACTTATTTCAATTTTATTGCAACAAGTTTCAACAAACGGGGCCCCTTCAAATAGGAGCTAGGCAACATAGGTACACAACACTCAGTGGAATTGCAATATTGATACAATGTAATTGCTACTTATTGCAATCTGTGCTACTTGGGGCAGTGGATCGTTCACATAATGTATCTGTCCATTTAGCATTTTTAGCTGTGAGAAGTAGACAAAAGCACTACACATCGCTTATGACCTTTGATCCATCTGATGAATCCATCTTTATATTTCGATAAAAATTATAATATCAAACTAACCATGGAATGCTGAGTTTGCCTCCGTGAAAATCAGTCTATGATTAGGAAAAAAAAAACGAAAGTTGGTCAAATTTTTGGAAGCTGGTTGGATGTATTAATTTCATTCATTCTCTTATAACTCGTCGAAATTATATTTTATCTCCGTAAATTTGGGCGTTCAGTGCATTTAATAGTAAGCAGTAGGTATTCGAAACATACTTGTAGTAAATTGCAACGTACCTCAGATGTGACGTAGTGTCCGTAACCATCTTGAGCACAAATGAAAGATGGAGAGGATTCCTTATCGTGTGTTCCACAGTGAGATATAGTCAGTAACTCTCCTTTAAGATCCTCTGTATCCTGTGCAAATGTAAGTAAAAAATGACGATGAGGCGAGAAGAATTAGCGGACTTACTTATACAGCAGCCTATCTACAAAAGCAACTATGTATAGGTACACTGTTTTTGTGCAAATGGGTTTACTTTTGCAAAATTCCATAGAAAAAAGTTTGGCACAACTCATGCAAGAAAAGATATATACACATATATAAAAAAGTTTCGATTACAAATTCGGAAATGCAGATAATACTTAGAGGAAGTTTTTCAATTGTGTGTCTTTCAAAAGAATAATGCAGCAAAAATGTCGAGTATACACATAAATTAAAAACTTATCAGAGCCACGCTGCGTTTAAAACAATAAGTCAATATTCAAACGATTTTTTTTAAAAAGGCTTGTTGGAAATATAGTCTTGGTTTTCAATGAGTCGTGTTTAAAATTCTTAGCATCGTAATTTTACTTTTCAAAAGTCAGCACAAATAAACATATTTCAAATTTTCTCAGTCACATTTTCAGGGTGTAGGAGATCATAGATAGATACGTATTCTTTTTTCTTACCGGCCAACTACTGATATTTGCCTTGCGTCCAATTGAAATTTGATTCCTCGGCAATTGCACCGTGTCAATCACCCTGGACATTTTAACTTGGGGCCACACCTGTAAGCATTGATAGAAGATTACCTAATAGTATAACAATTACAAAACTTTATTCTCAGTCTTAACCCTTTATTTTAAAGAGTCTGTCACGGGCGTCAACTGAGGCCGGTCTTTAGGGTCTCCNGGGGGGGGGGGGGAGGAGTTGAGAGGCGTTAATAATTTTTCAAGGAGAGGGGAGGTAGGACAATGATTGTTTGCTCTGTGGATCATTGTGTAGTTCATTACTCTCGGGCCAATGTTACTTTAAACATTTTCTCTTTTTTTATTAAGAGCTTGCGCGCTTTACTTCAAGTCAACTTTTGGCCTCAGTTGCTTATTAACAAACGGCCACTGCACTTTTAAAAGGAATCAATCGGGTTAGGGTTAGTACACGTCCATGCTCCAGACTTTCAAATTTTCAGGGAATAAGGCCGAGTAGAGTCTCTCTCTGCAGATTCTTTCGTCAGTCCGTTGAGAAGTCGCCACCACTGCAGGCCTGGGGTTCGACCCCGGGACGTATTGGCCGAGAGTCAGACGCGCCGACCGCTAGGCGAACTTGGTCGGCTTCGAAATTTAAATCTTTTTGAAATATCAATGGCGCAGAGATCTCAATGCATGTCCCCGTCCGTATCACGAGAGATGACTAAAGGTCTAAGGAATTTCCGAGAGAATATTAACATTTTGGCTTTAAAATTCATCAGAGAGTCATTTGAGTCAGGAGTGCTGCCCACGCCCGTCCATTTTCTTCGATGAGTAGCCGGTTCAAGCCCAAGTAGCAGTGATCGCGAGAAATAGCGATTTTATCGGTTGATTATCGCGATTATATCGGTAACAATTTATCGGAATATTATCGAATAAAAAATTGCGATTTATGGCGATTAAATCGCTGTGCATCGCAATTTTTTGTTCAATAAAATCGCAATCAATTTTCCTCGATAAAATCCCAATTAAATCACCATATATCGCGATTTTTGTTGCGATAAATTGCCGAGCGATAAAATTGCGATTTTATTGTTACAAGATCGAGGATAATTGCTCAGATGTTGATGATCTTATAGCGATTTTATCGCCGACAAAATCGCAACAAATCGCGATTTTTCCGTTGAAAAATGCTACTTGGGAGTGCAGAGATGTAGATTCATGTAAGGAATCCGTAACAAAGAAAACTGACTTGATCGTTCCTACGTAAGAAAGATTGTTGAAGAGAAAGATACTTAGTATTTACTTTTTACACTCATAAGAAGAAGTTTTATCTCTCCCCTCATTCTAACTCAGCCCTTGACCCAGTTGAATCATTACTGTTGCACACAATTTCATCCCATTCGACAACTTGACCCACTGATGAAAAAGCTGTCAAGAGAAAAAAAATCGAGCAGAGCCTTTCTCATACCCGGCGGCCGCGGTGCGTAAAATCGTTACGATTAGTAATACCATGAAAACGGTTAAGGATTTTAAAGCACTACACAAGAGTACGTAAAATTTAAAATTTTAAAAAAAAAATTAAAAATTGTTTAAAATTTAAAATTTTAGTAATACCATGTCACGCGTAAGAATGAGACTTTGCGCAAGGTTATTATATCGTCTCAACTGACCTCATCGTATATTTTTCCCAATGTTTTTTGGAGTAGAAAATGAAAGAAAAATAGAGTCAAGAAGAGGATCTTGGAGGACGAGGTGCTAAAAAATAGTATTTGCTATTTCATGGAACACGTGTTCAAGGTTTCAAAAGTACAACATGGGGCCTTATGGCGGAGCGAAAGTTTAAACTCACTTTTAGCTGCTTTAAAGTTGGATTTTTGTCGTGAATTTTTCACAGAGTGTACTTTCAAACTAGTTTTGCTTGAGCTTATGAATATCTCAATTTTTTCAAAAACTGCGCTCATGCGCCTTGTCCTCCAAGCCCTTGAAGTAAAAAACGTCACTGCTTCCTAACACCCTACAGCGGCATCATTTAAAGGCATGCATTTTAGAAAATTATAGATCATGCGACCAAAACTCCAAATAATTGTTCAGTTCAGAAAATGAGAATACAAACTCAGCTCACTCAGTAGTTTGTAAATAAAAATCATTACATTTCGGACACAAAAAGGCAAAATTTCATGAAAAATGAATTCGTGAAACTTCACATGAAATTATCCTAGAAATTTTAAAAATATATGAAAGGTATTGAAAAATGTATCGTGGATTATCATGTCATGCTAGGTCATTATCAAAACGATGCGAAAATTGTTTTAAGGGATTGTTTTGCTCTTTTTTATTACTTATGTCTCCCATACGATAAAAACAAGAAAAAATTCAGACTTGAGATGAAAACTTAATTTTATTTTTCATTGTTTGGTTTTTTAGTGCGAGTTGCATTCCGCCCGTAAAATGAATGTTTCATACTTTTCAAAAATCTCTCAACCTCGTGAAATTGTCCAATCCCTCAAAAGTTTCTTTCGTTTCATGCCACTGTGTTGGGAGACCTGCGAGCACATTTTTCATTTAGATCTGCGCATGCCCTCTCGATAAAATTCGAAGGTTTGCCCTAATGCAGCATAATGTTTGTAGAGTAGCGTTTTCTGTGTCTGAAAGATGGAGGAAAACAAAAATACAACCGATAATTTAAGATAATTATTGCTTTAAAGTCACGAACCTCCAACACGGCGATATCATTCTCAAAGGTCTCTGTGTTGTAATCTGCATTGATGTACACTTGCGTAACATTTCGAACGACAACTGAGTTTTTGGATTTTGCAGTTTCAGTAATATTCAGTGCACCTGCAACTATCTCCAAATAGTCGGGGGCATTGATGTACCTGTAAATTAAAAACGGAAAAGTATGTGATGAAATATCCGAGGGAGCGATAGAAAGCGATATATAGGGCCGGGACCAACATAAATAGTTATTGAGGTAATGGTAGCTAGACACTTCACCCAATTATTTTTACCCGATGCTTAGTTTGGCCGACAAATGCAATCCAAATTAAATTTAGGCTGTGTTGCTCACGTCTTTTAAACACCGCTACAAATATAGGACAAACGGAGCCAACACACCATGGAAATAGAGTAAGAGAAAGGACTCGTTTTGATGACGGCGCAGAGATACAACTATTCGTGCTTGATGGATGTCCGTGTTGTATCTGCAAACTTGAAGGCGCGATGCGTGAACTCGCAATGCTTCGACCGATGCAGTCAGTGAGGTGCCGCTTGAATTCGAAAGAAAAGGTAAAAAAAGGCCCGTTTACATCTCTCCTATCTTCGGCTGTTTTGCTAACGTAGTCCTAGAAGCTCTACTTCAAATAAGATAGACGGAACCGACACAACGTGGAAATAGAGCAAGGGAAAGGTCGCGCGTTGATGACGGCGCAGGGATACAACTATTCGTACTTGATGGATGTCCGTGTTGTATCTGCAAAATTGAAGGCGCTAGGGCGTGAGGCGTGAGCTCGCGATGCCCCGCTCTAGGCTAGTTATGATTGTATAAGTTAACATTATAACAAAAGTGTGAGGCTTAAATGTACCTTTTCTCTGTTGAGGTTTCTCATGAATATTCCCAGCCTATAATAGCAATTTGCGGGCGAAAATTTAATGCATTTTTCACTCTCGGGATCTATGAATTAAAAACGGGTAAAAATCATGTGAGCATAATACCACTGTCGACAGATTTAATTTTTTTTACGTGGAAAAAACTAATATAATGTATTGTTTTTGATTTTTTTTCTCCCTTTCCCCTTTCATTTTGTTTTAATAATGAAATTTGCCACCTATGATGAACAATTTACATGACTATTTATACCCTCTTTTTTCATCAAAAACTTCAAGACGTAATATCGGGGGCTGACTGGCCCGGGAGGCAAGAAAAGAACCGTCCATTAAGGCCTTGTCCACGCGAGCGCGGTTCGCGGAACTTATTCCGAGGAACTTGTTCCCGGAACAAGTTTTAGCTGAGCTAAAAACTTATTCCTCCAAAACCCGGAACTTCCCCCGTACTCCGAGCTTCTATATATATGTTTCTTTTGATGTGAATTTGTTTGTTTTTGTTTTTTATGTCCATTACATGTCTTGACATTTATTTTTGTTAATTTGGCGGCCGTAATTATCTATTTTTTTGCGATAATTGTATAGTTTTATTGAAGTCCCGGTTTCAGTTCGGGCGAACTCGTGTGGACAGCATGCCTTGTTTCAAGGAATAAGTTCCGGGAACTGAGCAGTTCGTCGAATAAGTTCCTCGAGCCGCGCTTGTGTGGACAGGGCCTTCCACTTTGACCAATAGGTGTTTGCAGGAGTCCTTCTTAGCAAAATTTGAGGGCCTCATTCGGAATTTTTTCAAAAAATCTAGCAGAGCCTCTCCCCAGGGATTTTAGAACCTTTTCTACTATATCCTTCATCAGGATGGACTCAAATCTCTTTTTTGGGGGGGAGGGGGGGCTCCCTCTACAAAATTTGGACCCAATCCACCCCTGTGTAAAATTCATTGCGCGCAAGTACACAAATGTTTGTATCGAAAAAATAACAACATTTTACTCACTCCTGAACACAACTAGCAGCTGTGATGACGTGATAAGGACTAGCCAACGCACCACTGCATACCGGCAAACTAGCCAGGCTTGGTCTGAGCCTGATGAGAATCTGGAATTAGTAAACATTTTGATCAGTGGTATGTCAGAAAACTGTAATAATGATAAATGAAATGCAACAAAATTCCAATGTCATGCATAACCGGAATCACGGGGGAGGGGCCCCCTCCTGATTCCCTCAGAAATATACTTGGCCTCCTGTGGGAAATTTAAGGGGTTTTACATATTCAGTTAGAGTGGGACAAATTTTCATCTTTAAGGTTGTATTTCATCAATTTTTTTGGCGAGGACAGCTTAAAATTGCTCCTGAGACGACTAAGTTTCTCAAAAATTTCCCGCTGGAGAGCCTGAGAAGGACCCAATCCCAGGACTTCCACAGGCCATTTTTATCCTGCCATTCTCTGAACATGTCCTGTCCATACCATAAAAGTTGCTTTGTCATGATGTCATGCACGCTGGTCTGTTTGGCATCCATGATCTATTAATTCCAAACGCCCACTAGAAAAAGTCGCTTGGATCTAGAGTCCGGACTCTTAATACAAGAAAAAATACTCATGATTCAATCCGATTTTTCCTTGAATCGAAGAGCCGAGCCTCTTAATTTAGGCGGATTTCCTTTTGATTCAAGCCAAAAGTCCGATTGAATCAAGAGTATTTTTTCTTGTCAATGTTTTTAAGAGTCTGAACTCTAGATCCAAGCAAATTTTTTTCAATGCGATCTCTTCCGGCAATACAAGTTGATTTACACTAGAAGTCCATCTTTATTGCATGCCTCTAAGACTTTGCGATAATGCAATATCACAAGTAAAAAATAAAATGCATTTTCTATGATCAATTTATCAAAGTCATGAATCAGCCATGCAATTTCAAAATCATTCTTTCCTCAGTGACTTACTTGATATGGGTATTCTCCAAGTCTTGCTTGATGCCTAGTAGTCAATCTCTGACGCTCCCAGTGCATCCCAGTGCTTCTTGGTTTTGACAGTGGATATGCATCGATTTCTGAGCAGAAAAACAAAATTGCATTAATATGCAGGTAATATTGTTTTCTTTAAAAAAATGTATGCAATAAAATAATAGCATTAAAATTACGATAAGTATGTGCGCCAAAAGCTTGATTTTACCAGAGATTTGATAGCTTTGAAATGTTAATTATCAATGACTAAAAATGAAAAATGTGTGATTCCGATTGCGACGTTGTAACTCTCGAGTCATCTTTTCTTCGAAAGCATATAATCAAAATATCTCCTTGAAATTTTGTTGTGAATTTGTTTTACGTGTTCCAAATCACTCATGTAGAAAATTTCATAAAATATTTTGGTTATTCGTAAAGAAAACAAAACATAAGTGCCCGGAGATTTTAAATGTTGTGATTAAGTTATGCATTCTTCGATTTCAGTTATTGATATTAAGTCTTAAAGATGAAATATTTGTGAACCTTGGTATCATAATATAATCTGAAGGAAGACATCGAGGAAACATATTCTAGCAATTAAGTCTGCACTGAAGGCTATGGATTCAATGTTCAAGAAATATCGGAGTTGAACACAAAAAACAAGTACCTCGATTACAGCATTCCAAAATCCCCGCTCCAGTTCAGTTTTTTGAGAGAGTAATACAAGACATTCTTTTTACAAAATTTTTTGGTGGTTTCACTATTTCACTATAGTTCTGCTTTTAAGAGAACGCGAACATGGCTGATCAAATGGAGCGATTTAGTTTTAAAAAAAACGGATTGTGATACAAATACAAAGAGAGGAGGGGTTAGTTTTCCTAAAGTTTCTAAAGGCTCTTAAGTTTTGTGATGAATTTCATCAAAAACACACGTCAGCTTGCTATTGCTGAAACAGTAATTTTTCCCCATTTTCCTCCACTTCATATCAGTAACGCTTCACATGCCACTGTTTCACATCAATAATTTCCGTTGTTTGAAAGGAATTTTTGACTATGACAAAACAACAAATACATTCCTCATACGAAGAGGAACATAAATGTTATAAAAAAAATACGAATTACCCAACGATGCATTATCAATTCTGGGAAATGATTCTGAAGAACCTCTCAAATCAATGGAAAGTCTGAACTTTATCCGGCACGGTATCGCGGCTTTTCACGTCATAGACTCAGTTTCAATTTCAAGTCCGCCATTCAATGACAATAACTGCCACTTCATTCATCTTTGGCTGGTGCTAAAACGAACCCACTGGCTGCATTTGAAATGAAGAGCAGATAAATTTTTATCCTGTGTGTTACGATTTAATCCTTGATTTCTCTTATTTTCCTCAGAATGTTTAAAATTTGTCTATATTTGGCTCTGGGCAGCATAGAAGTAGCCAGATTCAAGTTTTTAGTTCTTAAGCGTTGGTAACTCCTGACTTATTCAAGGCAGCGCTAACCCTTGACGTGTAAGCCCTTTTGATTCAACCTTGATCTCGTTTTGTGATCTTAGGAATGGATTTGACACCTACGCCACTACAGTGTTCTTCACAATATTTCATACAAGTTAGGTTAATGAATTGCAATTTTCAAAACCTTATTATAGTCCTATCTCAATCTTACGAAGTTATTGCATGTAAAATCTCTGGTCCTCGAGCATTCTATACCTCTCATAAGTGGTACCGAGCTCAACTAGTTATATGATGCGACATAACACGTGGTCACGCCACGTTTCGTGTTTTACCACGTTCACTAAAAAATGGAAATAATTTTTCAGCACGTTTCAGCAGACGTCCTCAAGCACATTTGGACTGCGTTAAACAAAAAGGAACCAAGCCACATCAGCTATTGCCAAATTTAATCGGGCAATTTAGTTCTTTACATGAAAACGGTTTTGCGGATTTTTGTGCAAATTTCTATGAATTTTCTCCATAATACAAAGCAAATTCCTTAAAATTTTCGAAGAAATCCGCACAAACGTTCTCTCGTAAAAAGTCAAATTCCTCTGTTAAATTTGGCAATAGCTGATGTGGCTTGGTTCCTCTCTGTTTAACGCGGTCCATTTAATGCTGCATCAATATTTCGTCGATTGGAGGGTATCATTCACCATATCCCCCTCCGCTACGTTGCGAATTAAAGGCCAAGTTCATGATGAGGGGAGGGGGGGTGAGTTCGGGGCTATTTCATTGTATACTTCTCGTGAAGCTGAACATTATTTACAGAATCCAGTTAAACAGAGAAAAACCTACAGCAGTTGTAAGGACGCATAGCAATTTCCATCTTGCTGAAAGCTCACATTTTCTCTGAAATTGAAAATCTTCGGCTTTCCTCCCTTTTTTCGAACATGATTTTTAACTCATTGGCATATTCTACCATGGTTCATGCACCCCGAGTGCTAAATCAAAATCCACCGTGAACATAATTGCCTGGTTTATGGTTATGCCATAATTAATGGTTTGGAGATTTCGATACCTCGGAGGGACTGAGATTCGGTGAAAAGCTGATGAGAGAGGAGGATGGGAATACCGTTAACATGACAATATTAGCCTCTTAATTCCGATGCAATCAATTTCCAACATATTGCTACTCTGCCAGAATAGCCGATATTTTTTAGAAAAAAATTGTGATTTTCAATGATTTATAATCACAAAAAAAGGTTGATGCTTTTTTCCTCGTACGAATTTGAAGTTCCCGGGTGAATCAATCAAAATTCTGCCGTGTTTAGAACTCTTCATCTACAATTCAGAGAATTTTGATAAGACTTCGCTTCAGCTGATCGTGATTAACTGCATACATTCCCTGATATATTTACTAAAAAGAATAAATTTTTATTTTTATTACCGCAAAGGGCATAAAAACTTTGATCTACATTCTTCTTATCTTAATTGAGCTTTATCAAATTTGGAAGGGGGGATGTGAGACTCCTCTTACGAGAAAATAATAATAATAAAATTTCGGACAAAAATTGGACACTTAATGAGATTACATCATTTCTGCTTCGAGCTTGATCAAAGTATTACGATACTTCATAGGGTAGGTAAGGGTGGGAATCATCATTATCACCTCATAAGCATGTAAACAATGTTGAAAATCAGTGGATAAAACGTACAAAGAAAGATAAAAAAATAATAATAAATTCATTCCATTCTCCATTAAAAACTGACATGCCGTATAAGACATAATTATCATTGATATTGAACTTTTTCAAAGGAAACGCTGCGCAAAATTAATGGATGTGGAGGTAGAATTAAAATTTTGGCTGCAAGAAAACGGAGAAAATTAGCAGTGTGTGTGATGCTTTTCCAGTAATTCTCGGGTGCTTTTTCTATGGATTTAATAATTTAAGAACACTTTTTCACAATACATGATTGACATTAGTCAAGTAACCAGGAACTTATTAGGAACCCAACATTCTTACCTGACACGAAAGCCAATAGCATTCCCAGCAAAACCCACATTATGTGTTTTCCAGACATTTTTCAGTTTCTTGTATACCTTTCTCTCACAAACGAACGTAAAAACTACTTTAAATAAATGTAATGAACACAAATTTTCGAAACTTTTAAATTAATTTAAAAACAAATCAAAAATCATGTCATGAGATTTGGAGGGGTGGCCTCAAATTTGTTGTTTTGGTGATAATTTTGAAGGAAATCGCACTGTCGTTGGATCCCCGCTATGAACACAGCGGCGTCTCAAGATCATTCAACTAATGAATTGTCGGCGCTCGCACTTAAAGTCCACGCACCAGAAAAAGTGTTCCTACCTATCAGCACTTAAACATTAAAAGGAACAAATATGAAGCTACCGCTAAATTACACCGGATCCAGCACGATTTAAGTACAAACAACAGCAGACTGGATTAACGATTTTATTTATCTGAGGACTCTCAAAAAATACCAAGAAATGGTTATCTTCAATGAGACTGAAAATCTTGACAAGCTGAGTGTGCGGCTATTACTTAACGGTTTTTTTATATTTTTTAGCCTTCTTTCAGACTCTTATATACCATACATCAATGCTACTTTACTTGCGTACATGATTCATCCATGCGCTTTTGACTGAGAGCCCTCACTCTCTTGTGTGGAAATCAGAGCATCTCAATTGAGATTTTTTCCTTCCTGTTGCACTGATTCTTGTATTGGCTCCGTCTTTTATGGAGCCGCTCAGGTAGCTTCGGAAAAACATATCGATGGTGAAAGTACCAAACTGCGTCTTGTTTGCGTTGTTTTAAAATCTGCTCCACCCCCATTTTATTTTTCTGATGGAGAATAAATCGATATCTTTCCTTGAGGTTTTCAAAGAGGTTCCTTCGTAGGAAGAAGAAAAATTACAGAAGTTTTCAAGAATTGACGTTGAGTAGTTTTCCACTGAAAAAATAAAGTATAACAGGAAGTCTGCAACGTCGCAAACCGATATACGTGGTCCAATAGTTTAACTATTGATATGCATTATGCATTAGCACGGATTACTCAAATCGCAGTTTTTATTCACAAATTATTTATTTAAAAATGAGACCAATCAGCGCTACTGCTTAAACTTTACGAAAGGATCACCACCCTTGGGCGAATCGCGTTATACTTTCTTTTTAAATAAATAAATTACTTTTAATTAAATACTTTACTTTTTATCGTGTCAACTCATTGAAATTCCTCGCAAGGATCTATGTATATCAAAATGTTATACTACTGTATTTTACTACACAGAGAGAAAACTCAATACAAATGTTCGGCTAATTCGGGAAGTAAAACATAAAATAACTCAAGCCTTCGGTTGACTCCGAGGTTCCCCAGTCTCTCCATTATTGTTTTCTGCGCTGAATTCACCGCAAACTTTACCAAACGCAACACAAAATTTGGGTTGATTTGTGTTTCAATTCCTTTATCGACCAAACGTAACACAAGAACACTAAGTAATATTTTTATCAGGGTGGAGGAGCGCAAAAATTGTCCTTGAAATGAAAGGTCATTGCCAGAATGTCATTTTAATGAAAAACCTTCTGAACTCGAATGTAAGCCGCGTAGAGCCTTTTTAAGAAAAAGAACTGTGTGAAGAACACGGAAAAAAATAGATTGCTGACCTAACAATTAAATTGTTAAAAAATTTGCCCGACATGTTTCAAATGTACATTTTACAATAGTGAGCACTAATTTAACTATGAGGATGGTTAAATAAGCATTTTTTAATCGTAAAATCTACATTGATCATGTTGGACACTTTCTTTTAACTACAAAATTGTTAAATCAACAATATCATTTTTTCCCCGTGAACAACTATTAATGGGGCCTTAAATTAAAGGTCTTGCTTGGGAGGGGGCTAAAACCGAAAACACCCTACAAAGTTTTGAATTCATTTTATGCCCTGCAAACATACAGAGCGTCAAAGAAGGACAGTACACCACAGCAGCGTCTAGCTTATCGCGTCGCGTGCAAGGATTACCAAAACGCCTTCATTTTTTGAGTACGCAACGCGGACATCCGTAGAGCTGGTATAGTTGCATCCGGATGTGGTGATCTACAACGAGCTCTTGGATCTGTCGTCTTTCCGAGCTCAGATGTCTCATCATCCTTTAACATTCAGTAATCTTTCTTGAATGTTCTGTTCTTCTTCTTAGTCTTATTTTTATTTTTTCAAAACAAATAATGATTTCACAGCGACTTGATTCATGCATAATCGAAGTATTGTGGTATCAAAACAGAAACTTTACCGGATTGTGTTCAGCAGAAAAGTACCTACTCACGCCGAATTCATTCCGAAGAAAATGTTCTTCGAAAACTTCTTTTCTAGGTGAATTTCTTCTTTACATTTCTTAAAATATTTTTACGAATACATTTACATATACAAATACATTTACATTCCCTGGTAAAAATTGGCGATAGGAGCTGCGTTTCAAAATACCATAGCAGTTCTTATAGCCGACTGAAGAAGGCGATAGAAAATCATATAGCTGGCTGTAGAAAGTGGAAAAAATCATACGGTCGACTTCACCCAGCTATAAAAAATTAAACAGCCGGGCTACAGTTCCTGTCGCTGGGCTTTACACTTCATCGCCATCGGCTATGAAAGGTTATTAGAAATTGTGTAGAAATTCGTGTGCTTTGTAAATCTTTAAGTTTGTACGGAATCACCATACTTTTTACAAAACGAGCATTATATTTTCCTTTACTACATAATTGTTTTCATCAATTAAAATGAGAATAATCCATACAGAGTGTGCAAACATTTCAAAGTCATGAGTTGAACAACGCTGACTCCACGAGATTAAATATTAGAGCCTAACACAAAGCGGAGCGGCGGCGCACTGGCGCCTACAAACCTAACAGGGATACTTCACGCATCGCGCAATGCGTGAAGTATCCCTGTTAGGTTTGTAGGCGCCAATGCGCGTTCAGCGCTGGCTGCCCGCCCGCCGCGCCGCAGCGTACCGCGGCGCTTGAAGCAACTATTCCACACCAGAGGTATTGCACAGTATCATACGAAACTGAAGGCGCTCTAATATATTAGGAATGGCAGGCATCCATCAAAAGTACGGAGCTTTGCTCGCAAAATAAATCAAGATACTACGGCCCAAAAAGAGAGCAGTGGTCCAAAAACTCACTAAGTCCTAACATCCGTAATTAGTAACGTTTAGCATACACTTTATCGTCAGGCTGTTGCTTGATCGCCATCGGCTATAAAAGGCTATAAGAAATTGTGTTGCCGGCTATAGAAGCTACTGGAAATCTTACAGTCGGCTGTAGTCAATGGTATTTTTGAACACGGATTCTTATGCCAATTTTTACCAAGGTTTACATGCAAATACATTTTCCTCCCTCCGAAAACGTTTAAAAAAGACGAATCGCCGATTTTGGCACTCAGTAAGCACCATATTTTAAGATGCCCTTTTGAATGGTCCTTAGGAGCAACCATACGACTCCAAGATGTAGCTGGGAATTTGCAGTTTTCCAGTGGAGAGCATTTCAGACCCTAAAAACGCAACTGATCGTGTGGCATGCTCTGTCAGATCTATTGATAAAACGGCGTCATTCCTGGAATTATCATCGTCACAATTTCTAGTGCTCAATATTAATATTTTTAGGATCATAGGAACTGCAGTCATTCGTGGAGTGTCATTCTGCTAAGTAGTAATTCAGATGCGACAAAGAGAAAAAATTCCAAACACTTCGCCTGCACGCTTGCTCATCACAGTGGCGAGGCGTGAATGATCGATTATCGATATTTCCTCATTTCCTATGTGGTAAAGAATCGATTATCGAGGTGTCCGCCGCGAACACCCTGTTTATTGATCCTTTTCCATATTTTGAATGGCAGATAAATCGATGTAACGCATAACATGCCATGCCACTGACGCTCAAGTTTTCTTTCTCTTACGTGAGATCCGAAACGAAAACGAGCACTCTACTCCCATGCTAAGGAAAAACGCCGTATGAACATTCGAATTTGGCCTAATTTACCCTCAGAGATGACTTATTTTTGAGGATAGTTGTGCATATTTTTCATTGGAACTTTCAGGCGCTATAGATCAAATTACGTACAAAATTTCCTGAAATTTTGGAGGGAAAGTATCGAAAACTTTTCCAGAAAATTCGAGATTTGTTAAATGACGTTTGGCAACTCTTGAAGGCTCATTTTGCGTTCTTCCTTGGCACGGCAGTTAAGTTGAGGTGCTCAGATCTGCTTCTCGAAAATCACAAACAATTATACTTCCAGGAACAACATGAGCAAAGCTCTATTTCTTTTAATATAAAGTATATATGACGGATTCGGATTCGGAGAATATTAGAAGGAATTCTCAACATTGAAATAATGTCTCGTGATGAGTGTTCTTATGAACACATGCGCTACATACTTACAGTTGTTAGCAAGAGTAAGAACCCGATAATTTCGAACAGTAGGAAATGGATTAAAAGTATCTAAAGACAAAGAAGGGTTCATTTTTACGAAAGAAGATTACAGTCGGGGAAACCTAAAATCGCTGCTTAATAATTCTTAAAATAATTTGATGAGCCATGAGTGCCTCTTGAAGTTCGCAGACCAATTCTTAAAATCGTGGCGTCTTCTGCTGTCGCGAAGGAGCTCAGCGAAGTGATAATTGAAATTGATAGAAAAAGCGATAGACATAAGAGACAGAGGGAAAATGAAGCGATCCTATTGCTTGAAAGGGATGATTGAAATAAACATATAGGAGGTAAGTAATAGACTAACTAACGGCAACCCATAGGAGACCCTACAGAATGATAACCCTCGACAACTTTCGGTCCATCAGTTTTCCCCTCAGTATGAGAAGCACCCGTTTCAACCAATAGGGTCGCTTAGACATGCTCCCGTGCGTAGTCTTCTTTGTCCATAATTTTTTTTTTTTTTTTTTTATAGCCAATTTTCACAGAAACTTCTTTTCTACTTTAGCAAATAATTATTGTGTCTAAGATTATTTAGAATTTCAATCCAAGTGAGAATACTTGACTTTTTGTTCAGGCATTCGACAAAAGAATTTGAATGGTACACTAAACCTTGTGTTTTTTATTTAATATTCTGAAAATACCGGGCGAGGAGATTTCTTGGTGATTCATTTCGCATTCATGGGGCCAAAATCCCGGACAAGCCCGCTTTTATAAAATCCAAAAACCCAAGGGGCTTTCCAAACCCCAAAGTGGAATTTTGGGGGGCTGAAAATATTTTCATTCAATCCTTAGGGGTTCATTTACCCCTCATGTTTACGTCCAGACGCTGGGTTTTCTACCCCGTTACCAAGTGCTCCAGAACACCCGGTAAAATACATTCATAATGTATTCATCCCCCTTTCCCCTCTTTTTGCAGTATGTTTGCTCATATTGCAGTCGAATGCAAGTAATCCATGCCAGAAAGAAATTCACTTTCCAAAGAAAATTCCATTAATTCGCTCCATATTCCAGGTGTTTCTGCCGAAAATTCGTCATGATGAGTGGCGTGATCGAATGCACGCGATTCGAAGAAATTATTCGAAACCTACCTACCTACCTACTGTTAAGTGTCAACCTTCTCTAGCTAATCGTATAGGTCATATCTTCGGAGTGACTCACTGCCCATCAACAACGTCCAAGAATTCCGTTCTCATAAACATCATCATCAATCAATCAAACTAGCCGCCTTAAGGTCTTATTATTATTATTTTAATTCAAACTGATGCAATTATTTTACTTGAAATGCAATAACTGTAGCAATTTTTTTTTTTTTGGGGGGGGGAGGGGGGCAATGGATCAGTAGACAAGGTTCGAATTTAAGCATTTTGATGCGTGTTTCTTAACAGACATTTCACGCAAAACGTAATTCGAGCAAAAAAAATATTTTTCAATAGGATGCCATTATTTCTGACTCATCTGTAAAAGCAACTATCTGCATATGGAAAAAAGTAACTTACATACCTTTTCTAAAATGAATCAATAAGGGTGGTCCCTCGTCTCAAAATGTGGTCCACTCGTAAGTCTTGTTCAAAGGGGCCGTTTATAAAATACGTAACGCTCGGACTATTCGATTTTCGCTCCTACCGTAACGCTTTTGTGACATAGGTTCCCATCCTTTAACATGTAAGAAAGAATAAAACGGCATAACGTTCTTTTCATTTTGACTCTCACCCTCGCCTTAGAGTATTACAATCTCATGAGCGGCCCCTGTATACGGCACGTGTTTTGCCTTTAATTTCGCCAGGTATGAAATAAGTCCATGGGGAAATACGAAGTTTCTATTTACGCAAGAACCAGACATTAATAATTTTGTTCCGTGTTTTCAGCTGAGTCGATAGGCATCAGGTATTAGTCTATCAGGGCCGGATTAAGGGGGTGGCCACATGGGCCGCGGCCCATGGCGGCAAATTTCGGGGGGGGGGCGGCAAATTTTGCAATTTTTTTTAAATTTAGCTATTAAAAAAATCGGATTCAGAAAAAAAACGAACGAGAAAATGTGACAAAATCTCTCATTTCCTGAGAGTATTTCTCTAAATTTATCGTCCTTCTGTGATACAATAGACAGCACCTTTAATTAGTCGAGTTAAGACTAAGAGAGAGACCGAACACGGAATTTGGCCTGGAACGGCGCGGCGCAGAGAGCAATGATGACGAGAACGTGAGATGAATGGAGAAACCCTCGGCGCGGCGGTCGGCATGTAACACATATTAGCGCCTACAAGACTGCATGAATACTTCACGCATTGCGCCAAAGACAGTGCGGTCAGCAGCGGGCAGCAGCGGGCAGCGTGAAACGCATAGCGCCTACATATTAGCGCCTACAAGACTGCATGAATACTTCACGCATTGCGTCAAACACTGTGCGTGCAGCAGCGGTCGGCCCGAAACGCATAGCGCATGTAAAACTGTAGAAATACTGCACGCATTGCGCCAAACACAGTGCGGTCAGCGCGGCGCGGCGGCGGAAGGTAAAATTACTAAACGACATTTATGTTTGTTCTTTCAAAATTTTTTGGTTCATTTTTTATAAATGGAGGGCCTTGTCCATACAGAGATAGGTTTTACGGAACTTAACTTTCGCGCCAAGTTCCGTGAACTTTTGCTAGTAGTGTAGACAGGGATTTCGCAAACAATGTGACCAACACAAGTAAACGCGTCTTATACGCCTCTCCCCATCCGGCACGCTCACTTGACGGTTTTAATTGGACCGCGTTAAACAGAAAGGAACCAAGCCACATCAGCTATTGCAAAATTTAATTGGGCAATTTAATTTTTTACGAGAGAATGTTTGTGTGGATTCCTTTGAAAATTTTAAGGAATTTGCTTTGTACTGTAGAGAAAATCCACTGAAATTTGCACGAAAATCCGTACATCCGTTTTCATGTAAAAAATTAAATTGCTCGATTAAACTTGGCAATAGCTGATGTGGCTTGGTTCCTTTCTGTTAAATTCGGTCCAATTGATGTTTCAAAACGAATGAGAGAGGGGCGGCAAAATACAGGCGGCCCATGGGCGGCAAGTAAGTAAATCCGGCCCTGTAGTCTATGCATTGCAACGCATTCGCAGGTTTTGACAGCCGAAGTTCGCCCTCAATGAAGCTGAATAGGCAACAATCCGACAGAGGAGCTCGAATAGTTGCCTGTCAAAAACTTTACTTTGAGAGCAAATAAAAGTGATTCATGTAGACTCTTTTTTTTCTTCAGAGTTGAGAATGGGACATAAACCACGAAGAACCAATAAAATAATCTCTTCCGTCAACCAGGGTGTAAATGTATGCTCATTATAATGCAGGTTATTCTCAATAAAAGAATGAAACATGATCGAAGTTTTTGAAACGCTGCAATGGAGTTACATATTTTTCGACTTTCACTAAAGAGATATTGATGGGCAAAGTGTGAAACCAGGTAACTCCATAGCGGTGTTTCAAAATTTCCAACCCCCTACGTTATTTTTGTCAAGAGAATCAGGCCAACTTCATGGCTTGAAATTTACACAGAGATTTCTGCCGATAAGAAGGAAAAATCAAGGAATTTTCAAGAAATTACGTTGGGTAGGGGTAGATTTCAAGGGAAAAATTAAGAGTAACAGGATGTCTGCAAAGTCGCAAACGGAGACATATGGTTTCACAACTCACACTTTGACCATCGATTATTTGGCTCAAAAGTTCGTCACCATGTTTACTGGCGCTTTGGTACCGCAAAACATTGCAAAAACATCTTCTTGCCAAAATTGGGAGATAATTTTGCGAAAAGAAGCATAAAAATGCTGGAAAAATGTAGAATACAGACTTTTGTTTTATCGCAGCACGAATGACTTCACTTTATTTTACTCACCAAAGATTAATTTTTTATAGTCCAAAACTTTCGCAATTGCTGACTTCTATGTTATGTGAGCTTTAAAAACTTCAATAATTGTACAAGTTTGTTGCAGCATTGTTTCGTCAGCACTTTGTTTACTTGTCCATTCGAATCGGGAAGAGTGCGGAATACGGATCCACAATTCCACAGACTAAGGCCGCGCAGTTCTTGTACAATTAGTAGTATCGTTCTATGTTGAAGGCGCTCTCTACTCTGGGATCACGACCAGCGATCACGAATTCACGACTGTAATAATAACTGAGGAGCATGCCAGCGTTTCATTGCATAGCGTTGTATTTCCTCTTTGAAAAATGAATTCATAAATTTTTATTAGTTTATTTTATTCCTCTTTTCAATGGGAGGAGGGGGGGGGTGGAGAATTTGAAGGTCTCCGGATTCTTGCACGATTGATATTTACAATTTTGCTGAAGTATTTTACCACTCATTAATACTGTTCAATTTTTCAATACATTTTTTTTTATTTAAGATCTTTCCTTAACTATACGATGCATTGCGTACATTTTGGAACTGAAATACTGATGTTAGAGCACGAGCACGCCACAATATGTTTTAAACATGACAGGTATCTAACATAAAAAAGGAGATAAGATAGTAAAAAATTAAGGAATAAAAAAAGAATAAAGGGGAAGACGGAAGGAAACTCCTAGTCTATGTAAAAGAGCAGGGATAAATCGCAAGGTTGGAAAAAAACCCAGGTGTCTACATCTAAATGGGCAAAGGCGATACATTAAATAAATTTATTTATATCTTGTGACTCGAGAGAACAGGGTATTATCGAATAAGTTTAAGTGTTAGTGTATGTTTAAGTGTTAGGTGTTAGAGTGTCTACAAAAATAAAACGTTACAGATATTTCTTAAAATATTTGACAAATGGAAAAACGTCTATTTTATGAAATAAGCTGATATCTCAGACTGTGTGACAAGCCAGGTGTAATTCTGCAACCACCTATCTCCGTTTGCGACGTCGCAGACTTTCCTGTCACACTTCATTTTTCAAATCGGAATACTACTCAAGGTCAATTCTTGAAAGCCGGCGTTATTTTCCTCCTCGATGCGAAGAAAATTCCGCGAAAAACTTTTAGGGACGATATCGATTTGTTATCCTTAAAGAAGTAAAATATAAGCGGAGACTCCCAAACACTGCGAAAGGATATCGACGGTGAAACTACCAAACCACGTATCTCGTTTGCGGTGTTTAAAAATCTACGCTCGCATTTTATTTTTTTGAAGTAGACCAAATCAATATCATTCCTTGAAATTTTCACAGAATTTTCTCCGCACGAAGAGGAAAAATCACAGAAATTTTCAAGACTGGACGTTAAGTAGTTTTTCATTTAAAAAATAAAGTATGACAAGAAGTCTGCGACGTCGCAAACCGAGATACGTGGTTTGGTAGTTTCACCGTCGATATGTGGTTGCGGATTTTACGCCGTCGTCCCGTCGATATATTCAGCTGACCTTCACCCGAGTTTTCCGGGGAAAACACCCGAATCCTACTTCGGCGCTCATAGGGATCCCCCGCCCATCCCCCTCTCCCCCCAGCACGAGGCTCCCCTTCCTTTGGTGCCAGCGTCCGCTGTAAAAATGTCCCTTTAATTCTTCGTACCACAGGGGCATGCCTGAAATTTCACGAAGATTCATACTTCCATAAGGGTGTTATTTCTACTAGCATCCACAGTAATCTCGCGAATAAAGCTTGTGGAATTACCCGCGAAATGAGCTTAGGATCTCGCAGTGGAAATCCGGCATCACAGCCCGCAGTGCGTGCTTGGCTGGCTGCATCCCCAACGAGATTGAAGGAAACTGCAGATTCCAATATGGCGCCTGGCATTGTTTACTTGTCACACGGCAGTTCGGCGATTGCGATCACACGTTGATAACTTCTTATTTTTTTGTTTTGTGTATCTTTAACATGAATTTTCCGAAACTGTAAATTCGTGTCGCGTTCATATTAATCGTGTGCGTCGTGCGAACGTTAAAACTTGACGTACCGGGTTGTACGTTCCTATTTATTTCCTACTTTTGTGGACTTGTTTCCTCGGAGGGACCTGTTTGTTTTTAGTAGGGCAGAGAATACAACAATGCTGCTGGGCTTTACGTGTCGTCAGTTCTCATTACTTTATTTTGATGTGTTACATCCTTTATAGCTAGTTGAGGCCAGGAGTGAGGATCAGATATTAGAGTGCTCTGAAGTGTCGACCTTGTTTACTCTAGAAAGTGGGTAAATTGTTGTCCTCAACTTGTATCATTGTGTCACAGCCCACATGAATTTGAAAGATAAATCAGGGTACCTTCATGAATTTTGTCTCAAGTTCAGACTAACTCTTTCCAGAGTCTAGTGGATCTTTTTATGGAAGGATTCATCATGAAGTGTATAGTGTATACGGGACAAATGTAGTTGTGTGCGTGCTGTCTGGCTATTGTGATCGCAAGTTTACTATGGAAAAGTTTCAATTGTTCGGTGGAAAATGAATGCCAGACCGCTTCTTCAGTCTCTAAATAACAACTCTCTCTCTATCCGTCAAGAAATTACAAGGTTCGAAAGTGTCCATCCATCAATTTATGCCATCTATGATTTGATTGAGCTGATTCCAGATCCCTTGATAACGCAACAAATCCGTGATCACGTTGTTTGCATTGAAGGTAAGGATTGTTTTTTCCTGATCTATCTTGGATGTAGTAGCATACTGTTTTCTAAAAGGGAAAACTCAAGTCAACAGAACTGAATTTTAATATCACTTACCAAAGCTTAAGTCTGAAGCTGCATACAACTTCAATCAACCTGTTGACACGTATCATTTTGATGATGAAAGTAGAAAATCAAGTATCTTGATTCACTACTTCATAGAGTCCTAATATTTTTAGTAGCGTACAAAACATGCATGGCAATTTCAAGAACAACATCCCTTTCCTTTTCTTTCAGAGGTGAGGTAACAATTCTTCAGCTAAGTTGGCACCTGTTGACATTTCGTTTGCAAGCGTATGAAATGCAGTCCTCGAATGGGGATCAAGAATTAACTAAGCGCACGATCAGGCCATGGTCAATCCTCAATTGCAATTGGCCAATTGCTTGCAAGCGGAATGTAAACAAGTGCTAACTGAGCTGACAACACCTCTAAGAAAGTAAATAAGAGTGAAGATTTTGAAATGTTGTAACTAGGATATGCGTTTTTTGACTTTCGCCATTGGTTTACGCTAGATTTTAGGGACTACATAGGTGAGAAAGAGTATGCCGGAACTAAGATTTGGAATTTTTCAGACTAAACTAACTAGGGGTGTCATATAGACGTTATTAGTAGCGCGTCATCATAGGGATTCTCCACTACATCGAATTAGATCGAAACAGTAACATTGGCATAACCTCTCTCAAAGCTACCAATGCGAAAGAATCTACATATATCGCTTTTCTGTGGCGTGGCACTAATTGCGTCTATAAGTTGGCAGTTGTTCACTTCTTATTCGCAAGCAACTGCAATGCAGTTTTCCATTAGGTACCCATCAAAGTTGACTGCAGGAGGAATGCAGTTGCAGTGCGTAGAAATATAAATTGGTCTACAGCACGTTACAGTCAAAAGTAAACTACTGCAAACTTATCTGATGACATCTTCACCCCTAAAAACAGCCTTATGTCAGAATATGGCAGGACCTCAAGTTTTACTCTGAAAATATAAACATGAAGAAATAACTCTTTACAGGTCTTAAGCAGGGTTTAGTTTTTTTCTGAAGTTAAAAGCCAAATGGCTATTAACATAAACTTATGGTCTTGAATGGAAATTAACAGCGTCTACCCACAGCACCGAATGTAAATAGTGCAGCCTGTAATGAATTGTCCCAGACCTACCTTCCCTAGAGGCATCAATCTTTTTAGACCATCGTACATTTTTCATCAGATCATTTTTCAGAATTTAATTTGTCATCAATGGGCATTTTTCTCACAGACTGATCTCCACTCTTGATCTAATCAGGAAATGGTTATCGTTTATTGACGTTGTAATTTAGGCTAGATATATAGTCCAACTACTGTTAACGATCACTTTAGAAGAGCAATTCTAGCCTTCTAGTGGAAAGCTGACACCATAATAGGGAACTGTGATCAAAAAACTTTATTGTGCATCAAGTTCTTCTTTGGTTCTGACGGAAAAGCCAAAAAATTATTCAAACAGATTTTAATTTAAAAAACACTAACGTTCCCCATGTCAATGACTGAAACAAAAAATACCCACCCAGGGCAGTCGGAACAGCATTTGCTATGTGTTATTCAAAGGTCATGTCTACTGTAATGCCCATAAACCAGCCGCACGCAACCATTTTATAATTGTACTGACCTCACCGAATCGCAGTGAGAAAAGGAGTGGATACTAGACTCTACTAATGTGCGCAACGTTATTTTCGAGTCATTTCAACCCATGAATCAATGTGCGATACACCTGCAGCAGAAGTTTGCTATAATCCCACAGTACGCAAAAAAGGGGGTTGCGCTTGAAATGACGTAATTTTTTTTGGGGGGGGGGGGGGGGGGTCAGGATGTGAGTGACCCATACTACCGTGTTGAGGAAGAACGCCGTATGAAGATTCGAGAATTGCCGAATTTCCCCGGATAAAACATGTATTTTTGACGAAATTTATGCATATTATTCCTCAAAATTTTCAGATGTTTTAGATTGAATTGCGTACATAATACTCTAAATTTGGAAAAAAAAATATTTAAAATTTCCTCAATAAATTCGTATTTTATCAGAGGAAATTTGGCAACGCCTGGAGGTTCATACGGCGTTTTTCCTAAGCATGGCAGTGTAGGTGTAGAAGGGGAGGGGGGGGGGTCATAAAATCGGAGAAAATGGTTGACGTAATTCTAGACAGGAAGACCCCTCAAGACTGGTCAAAGCGGACACCAAGCGCGCAACTATTCAAACACCTGAGTAGTCACAGGGCATCACGCGAAAATGAACGAAATGTATGTCGGTGTCGTGCTCGCATCGTTAAATGTGGAGATCAAGTGCGAAACCAGTAGAACTCCGGAGTATACTTGCCGCTATATTAAGGTGAAAAAGGCGTAATTTTTAATTTCTTTACAAAAGCGCTAGAAAAAGCGCGGTTTTGCTGTTACAATTTTGAGGTGAAGTCAGGGTCGGACTGGCTCGCATCCGAGGGCGTAGACCCTTGGCTGGTTAAAGGGGCGTAATGTGATATTTCCTGATGGGGCATCCCCTACGTGGAGAGGGGCTCAGAAAATTTTGGCAAAGCAGCGCAAGTTTACGTTATTTTCAGATTTATCGTATAGAGTAAAACTTACAAAATTGAACGTATTTAAGTAACCGACAGACTTCTAAAATTAAAGAAAACATAAAAAATTGAAGCCACTATACGCAGCGAAGCACCATAATTTCCAAAAGAACCGAGCCAAAGCTGCGGTTTACACGAGCTTAAGACGTGGGTCTGCAAATCCATCATTGAAAAAAATCAGACAAGAACCTGAAAAAAGAAGAAAGAACGAGTATCAACACAGCTGAAGACAGGAAAGACGTATTCGGGCCTCTTTTTAACTTTTCTCCCGCGAATCGGAGCGACACCTCATGGACAGCATATAGCAGAGCGTTGAGAGCTCACGCTTCGCATCATCGCGCCTTCAATTTTTCGGATGCTGCACAGACGTCCATCAAGTACGAATAGTTGTATCTCTGCGCCGTCGTAAATGCGCATCTTTTTCCTCCCGCTATTTCCATATTATGTTTGTTTCCATTTGTCTTATTTGTAATGGTGCTTCAAGCACTACGTGAGTAACACAGCCGAAGGTAGGAGAGATGTTTTCGGGCCTCTTTTTTAACTTTTCTATCGAATCTGAGTGACACCTCATTGACAGCATATAACAGAGCATTGAGAGCTCACGCTTCGCGTCATCGCGCCTTCAATTTTTCAGATGCAGCACGGACGTCCATCAAGTACGAATAGTTGTATCTCTGCGCCGTCGTAAATGCGCATCTTTTCCCTCCCGCTATTTCCATATTGTGGTTGTTTGCGTTTGTCTTATTCGCAATGGTGCTTCAAACTAGTAGCATAGAGCAGAGCATTCACGACTCTTATTTTTGAATTTCGAGATAAATTAAGGTTGAGTTTGCCCAAGATATGCTATGGTATGTCCAAATCAATAGTTATTTTGAATAAGAAGAAATTTATTCAAAGGTCTCTCAAGAGGTCTACAAAGGGTGCCTAAGTATGTCTAAAAATCGAACCGACCATCGCTTCTAAGGGAGTTTTACGTAGCGAATGAAGGAGGGGTGTGATAAAGAGCCTGTATGTAAAACAAAAAGGTGAAAATTTCACAGAAATGTGTTAACGCTTCAGAAAGTAATTCTTGGACCTCTGTTCACCACTACCATGCGTAAAAGCACTTTTCTTTACTCCTAACTCTCTCTTCTTCCGTTCATTTAAGAAATTTTCAGCATATGTTCTCGGTCGTAATTTTTTTTCGCCTCTTATTTTACTATCTGTCTGAGGGGCACGTTTTCGGCGCGCCAAGTGGGTGTGTCTACCAATGGCAAATTGGCCTTATGGCCAGTCCAAGCCTGGGTAAAATACGCGTAATTTTTATGTTTTACTAAATCGCTGTAAAAAAAACCGCGTATTTGTCGCAATATGAAAATACAAATCTCGTATAATTACTTCTGATATTACAAAACCACTGGATAATTCATGCGATTTTTGAATATTTACGGATATGCATAAAAATGTTTTATCAACCAACACTGATCAAAACAGAAACCAAGCGCGCAACTATTCAAACTCCGAAGTAGTCATGTGGTATCATGCTGAAATTAAGGAAAATCTTAGCTTTCTTCTTGTCTCAAATTACTGAAGTTACTGAATGCAGCAAAATTCATAGCTATATTTGTGATTACTCATGGTATTACAAAATTGCCAGAACAATCGCGTGTCTGCTGCGATATTGAGGCGTAGAACGCATAATTTCTCACTTTGTTACAAATCCTCTGGCAAAATCGAGTATTTGCTGCGATACTTATATGACAATCGCGTACATTTTATACCGCTGGTTCCGCGGTCTTTCAAAACCGTCGGAAAAATCGCGTATTTTTTCAATGTTCACGGAAATGTGCATGCATTTTTTATGAAACATCTTTGGTCCAAGCGGATACCGAGCGCGAAAATGAAGGAAAATCTTGGTTTTTCACTTGTCTCAAATTGCTGCCATCTACAATCGTTGGGATATACACGAGAAAAATGGCTGAAGACCTATGGACATGATTTTCGCCGTAAGTCTCAATATGCTAGGTACATACCTACTTTGACCCCGAGCTTTCAAAGCTAACCACTCGCCGCACGAAGCAACTCATTCGCTGATTAAGAGGTCTCGTGCCGTGATCCAAGTCCAAGACGCAGTAATTAAAAGCGGAGGGGAAGCAGGGAAGCTGCAGGTCTAATAGACGTGCGTTTAAAGGAGTCCAGTCTGGAGGTCTTGCAAATTGCCACTTGTATGTACAACCGCATTAACCCATTCAGTCTTGGGTTATAACCGACAGGACTTGCTCCTGCAGCCAACAGATTTTTCGTGCACACTGAGAAAGAGTAACCATAATTGAGGCGCTTTTTAGATGTAAAGCCCTCATTGAAAAATTACGTTCAGGAAAAATGTTTTTGAAATTTTTATTATTACTCTACGACCTCTAACGGTGACTTACGAATTCGAAATTGGGAGTTAAGCTTCGACTTATGTCACCGTCAATAGCCAGAAAGGGCCGCTCAAGTAGTACGTAACGCAATCACGGGGAGGGAGTTTTGATCCAGGGTTACGGTACGTCACAACGGGGGAGGGGGAGTCAAGCCCGGCGTTACGTGGCCAATCCGAGCCGAGAGAAAAAAAACGTGCAAAAAATTTAAAATCCTGCCCTTCCCGAATGAATCTTTTCTGCGCGTAACCCCACCGATGAACGCGTAATGCACTTATTCACTCCACTCCCCCCCCTTGTGTTCATGTATTTCAGCGAAATATCTCCAGAAAAAACGTCGAATTTTTTTCAAACTGTTTTCTCAGCGTTTTCTTGATTTTTTGAAAATTTGAGGGGGAAGGGGGGGGGAGGTCCGACCAGCGTTACGTAATTAAAAAAAGGGATGTAGTGTTGCGTCATAGGTGCGTTAAACGGGGGGAGGGAGGGGGAAAGAAAAATGAGGTGAGAGAAAATGAGATCAGAAGAAAAATCAGCGAAATCCCCAGTTAGAAAAGACAAAGATTCTCCTCGTAAAAATGCAATTTGCGAGAGGGAATTGGGCAACATTGAAATGTATAGCTACGTTCTTTCGTGACGAAAGCGACGAATTAGGTGAAGATATGGGAAGCAGAATGCAGAGTAACTCAAAATGTCGGGTAAATTACCTACCCCATATTTTAGTAATTTTATCAGTTCTGTCGATCATCTCTCTCTCGCTTTGTGTCTGTATCATCATCGTAAATCGTCGCCCGCATTCTATCCTTTCTTTCAGAAAATTCAAAGTTTAATCCATTAATAGCCGTTAGATATTTCACAATGTCTATTATCTCCCGTTTAATTACCCGACATAATAGCATGCAGCGTTATTGAAGTTTAAGAACCTCTCGAGAATGGAACGAGTGACATGGTAATGTTGTCATTTGTAGCCAACTCGTGAGTCCAATGACGCACGCTGCAGCTCTGCTCATGCTGTAACGTCAACCCGGCGTGTCATCACGTTTTGTCGCTTGCTTGACAAAAAGGCGTAATTACACTCAAAGATGAGCCCTGGAAATCATTGAGTTTTATGGATGACAGGGTTCAACACCAGTGGCGCATCCAGAGTGAGTCGGGGGAGGAGGGCATTTGCTGATGTCGAAAGGGGGGTCTGGGGGACAAGCAACCCCCAGCCGCAGGGGGTTCGGGGAGCCTCCCTCGGGAATTATTTAAAAAAAAAATAGCTTCTCCCAGACATACAGGAGGAATTTTAGCGCATTCATTTTTTCCAGGAGAGGATGCGTGTAAGTCGAGAGTGAATTCAGCGTGTCACGTGAAACGACTGAAACTTGTGGGAACACGTTTTTGGACCCTTGAAATCGTCGCTTTACTGACGTGAGAGCGTATCTCAGTACTCAGTTTTCACATAGGCCGCAGAAAGTTTTAAAATAAATCAATGTGAAGCAGACCTCGAAGGAAAATGAGTTACGCCCTTTCGTTAGAGGGGCGATGAAATGTGAGGGAATTCACTCACTTCGAAAAATTCGAGAACCAGAGGAATTTTCCGGGGAGTCAGTGAGGAAAAAATCCCGCATCGTGTGAAAAGTTCCGCCAAATTGAACTTTCTGCACTCCTGCCTCTCAGGTTTAAAATCCTCGAAAATAGTCAAATTTCTTCATATTTTTCCTACAACGCCATTTCAGGAAGTTTGATTCCTAGCTTGCATCAAGGTACACCAAGGGAACGGTAATTGTCGTCGCCTACCTAACATAAGGGCGTAACTGCACTCTGCAATGAACCCTATCCTCCATACATTTCAATGCTTTTCCGGGCTCATCTCCATGTGTAGTTACACCCTTATGTCAGGGTCCAGGTTCACCACCGACTACCTCCTAAAACGAAAACGAATCGCTCTAATTGACTTTTCGGTTCTCTCCGATTTGTCACCTGGCGGTAGCGATAGCGATTGAGCTGTATCGAATCGGCGGTTCAGGTCTCACGTTTAGCGGGAAGATGGTCGGAAGGCGGCTTTCGAAGGCGGCGGCGCGGCGCTGCGGGGCCCGAGAAAAGTGGAAGTGTGATTGGATCAGTCATTCTGCCAGAAGGCGCTCATGACTTCAAGAGCCGAGCCGCCTGGAAACGAACCAGCCTCGGCCCTGAAAACAGTTGTCACGTCGGGCACCAGTTTGAATCCTTCATTTTAGCTGGGAGCTCCAAGCTTTGGCGCGAAAATAAGAGTTATCCAGGGTGTCTACAAGTCCGGAGTTTCCGGAAAGTCCGGAAATAGTACTGATTTTTCAAGGCCGGTCCGGAAGTACTGAAAAAGTGCGGAAATTTCGCAAGAAGTTCGGAATTTTGTTTCATTTTTTTGGCATTTTTGAATCCTTCATCTCAGCTGGGAGCTCCAAGCTTTGGAACGAAAATAAGAGTTATCCAGGGTGTCTACAAGTCCGGAGTTTCCGGAAAGTCCGGAAATAGTACTGATTTTTTAAGGCCGGTCCGGAAGTACTGAAAAAGTGCGGCAATTTCGCAAGAAGTCCGGAATTTTGTTTCATTTTTTTGGCATTTTTGAATCCTTCATCTCAGCTGGGAGCTCCAAGCTTTGGAACGAAAATAAGAGTTATCCAGGGTGTCTACAAGTCCGGAGTTTCCGGAAAGTCCGGAAATAGTACTGGTTTTTTAAGGCCGGTCCGGAAGTACTGAAAAAGTGCGGAAATTTCGCTAGAAGTCCAGAATTTTGTTTCATTTTTTTGGGGGGCATTTTTGTCGCAATTTGATCAAAAAATTCGAATTTCGTCAATTGGAGGTATTGAAAAAGTTCTGAATTTTTCTGTCGAGGAGGTACTGGATTTTTTGGAATGTCCTGAAAAAGCACCGTGAAAGTACTGATTTTTGGCCAGCCTGTTTTAGTAGACACCCTGGTTATCTCTCTTTTGGAAAATGAGTCCCAGGGTTTCCGGCGATCTGGAAAACCTGAAAAGTCATGGAAACACAAGGAATTCTTAGGGAAAGTCGGGAAGTTTTCACGCGCGGTGTGATTTTTCCGTTGAGGCGGTACTGAATTTCTTGGGAATGTACTGAAAAAATACTGTAAAAGTACTGATTTTTGGTCAGCCTGTTTTAGTAGACACCCTGATGACCCATCATCATTGCGGCGCAGTCGTCTGATTTTCTGTTTCCAAGATCCGAGTTTTAAACGGAGTCCTTATACTTTTAGACTGACCTTTGAACGCGCTCGTTGGCGAAATTTCCTGACCCATTTTTGTAGGATTCGCGCGATTTTTCGGATTCCGAACCGCCTCGATCCGCGCGATTCTCTTTAGAAATCTGGCAGGGATGCTCGAGAGTGCTTCTGCGTCTGCTATGCTGCTTGCTGCTTCTGTGTTCGTCGAGGTGTACTAGCACACCCCCCTCCCCCCACCCCCAAGGAAACTGTTCCAGGCCTATATCGGGTGTCGGCAAGTAGGCGTATTCAATATTACTATACTCCGGAATGGTTTCCATCTGTACGAGTATGCTCCAATGATGGGGCTCGATGGATCCTCTTGTCTCACACGAGTCTCTCTTCCAATTAAGATATGAGTCGCGTCAACTGTCTCCGATAACAAGCGTATAATTCACGTTGGGAAACGATTTTTTTTTCTTATTTATCAGGACTTACACGATCAAGGAACATTTCGTGTGAAGGCAAGTCAGAGGACGAAATTTTACTCAAGTTCAGTAAAATCAGGAAAATGTAAGGTACAGGGTGTCCACGGGTCCGGAATTTCCGGAAAGTCCGGAAATAGTACTGATTTCTTAAGAGCGGTCCGGAAGTACTGAAAAAGTGCGGAAATTCTGTAAGATGGTCCGGAATTTTCCCCTTTTTTATAATTTTTGTCGCATTTTGAGCGAGAAATTCAAATTTGTGAAATTTATCAAATTCCGTCAATTATTGGAGGTACTGAAAAAGTACCGAATTTTTCTATTGATGAGGTGCTGAATTTTTTGGGAATGTACTGTAAAAGTACTGATTTTTGGTCAGCCTGTTATAGTAGGCACCCTGAGGTAATTGGTCAGTTGCGCTGGTTTCAGAATCGTATTTTGATGCTCGATTCTCGTATATTAGCTAAAAATATTTAAATCTGTGAAACAACAACTTTCTACGTTCAATATTAACCGAGATATGACGCTTTGAAAAATTCGGTTTATGGCGTCATCCACCGCGGTAGTGACACCCTTGGTTTCATCCACCTTTCCCTTCATCCGAGTAACACGTTGAGTAACCAGAGCAAATTAGTGTTTCCCTGACTGATGGAAGCCCGGTGGAAGAAACCAAGGGTGTCACTACCGCGGTGGATGACGTCATAAATCGAATTTTTCAAAGCGCCATGTCTCGGTTAGTCTAACTTAACTTTTTACTTTAGTCTATAGTTTTATATCGTCAAGGAAAAATACTTTGTGAGGTTCTCCCTCCTCTGTTCTGATGTAGTATATGCTTGCAGTTTTTATTTATATACGATGTATTTATTCATCAGATGCACGTCGCCGCGGACGGAAACCAGTGGCATGGCGTGGCGTGACCGTCGATTATCGATATTTCTCCATTTGAAGCCATGGTAAAGAATCGATTATTAATATGTCCGTTGCGGACACCCTGCATATCGATCCTTCTCCATCTAATTAATAGAAAAATCAATTGATACATCGCACCAGTGGCGTGGCGTGAACGATCGATCATCGACATTTTCCAATTGGAAGCTATGGTAAAGAATCCCGATCATAAAAGTGTTCGTTGCGGACACCATGTATATCGATCCTTTTCCACATATTTAAACAGCAAAGCAATTAGTATATCGCGCAGCACGCCACGCCAGTGACGGAAACCCTGCAAATAAATCCTGCGCGGGAAATGATGGGAATTTACAGAATCGATCGGGACGGAGAGCGAGAGGCGAGCTAGATCGGCAGCCTACAATCGTGCTAAAGAAAAACGCCGCGTGTCCCTTCAGGCGCTGTCAAATTTCGTCCGACAGAACGTGAGTTTGCTGGAAATCTTTTGGACATTTTCCTGCCAATTTTTCACAGAATTGCATTCGCAATCCAATCTTCAGTATCTGAAAATTTCAAGGAACAATATTCAAAACTCTCCCCAAAAATTAGCGTTTTATCGGTGGAAGTTTGGCAACCCTGGAATTCTCATATGGCGTTTTTCCTTAGGACGGCAGAATGGGAGGGCGCGGCCCACAGGATTCGACGCGACGCGACGCTCAGAGTTGTCGCTCGTTCTCGTTCGTCCGCGCTCGCCCGTCGTCCGTCGTCGCTCGTTATTATCAGCACCGCGTCAATGACGGCGCCGCGACGCGCTCCACGAGATCGACGCCACGTCGAGCGTCCCCGTGACGCTCGACTTCATTCATAACATTGCTNCCCCCCCCCCCGGCCCCCCTCGCCCCCCACCCCCCGCGCTAGGGCTGCTTAGGCCGACTTGCAATTGCCGAACTGTATCAAATAGCTCTCTCGCAACAGGAAGCGAGGTTGCACGTACCGCGCCTGCGCCACGTCGAACGCTCCCGTCCTAAGGAAGAACGCCGTATGAGCCTTCAGAGGTTGCCAAGTTTCCTTCGATAAAAACCGAATTCACTCGGAAAATCGTGAATATTTTTTCCCTAAAGTTTCAGACAACTTTGAGCGCAAAGTTTTACATCGACGAAAATTGGCCAAAGTGACTCTGTTACATCCCTATTGAACATGATTGAAGGAGTTTTTTGTCCTCCGAAGAGATCGGTCCGAAATATCTCGTTAAATGCTGAAAAACCCGCATTTTTCGCCAAAATTGGCCTGCAGACCCATGTTTAGGCCAGTGGTAGACCCCGAAATAGATCGGAAATGACCAAACCATGATGCATTCCGTAAAATATAGACCTTCAATGACCAAAAAATCGCGGAGTTGAGGAATTTCATGGCGGGCCCGAAAAAGGCCCTAACGATACCCTTCCTTTCACAGAAAAATGTGCATGTATGTCGTACATGTTTTACCCATGGAAATTTGGCAACTCTTGATGGTTCATATACGGCGTTCTTCCTTAGGAAGGCAGAACAGGTGCGTGCTATTCGAGCGCCTCGATCCGATCAGCGAGCTGGTTATTGGAATTGATAGACCAAGCGATACACAAAGAATACTAAGGGAAAATGAAGGGATCCTATTGGAAGGAAAATTGTCTAATTGTCTAATTTGTCTTGTATTTGTCTTCTGGCTTGGAAAATCCGGTAGTAGTACCGGTTTTTAGGGGCGGCCCGGAAAAAGTACGGAAATTCCGTGAGAAGGTCCGGAATTTTCCGCTTCATACCTCCACGCAAGTTGTTTGAGACGGCCTGAAAAGTATGCAATCCATTTACTAAACCGCGATTGTGCAGCTATCGTGTAATTTCAAGTCAATATTGACCTTCGAATTTTGTAGCCGCGCCATTTTTGTCGCGATTCACAAGTGAATTTGAAATTTTTGAAAGTTTGCGAATTCATCACGTTAAGGTACGGAAGAATTCTTGAATATTTCTGTTAAGGCGGTTCTGAAATTTTTGGAAAAGTGCTGAAATGTGCTATTGAAGTACTTATTTTTGCCAGCCAGTTTCAGGAGACACCGGGTGTATTTGCTTGAAACGGGTGATCGTTATAGACTAAGGGGGAAAATAGTGGACTAACTATAGGATCCCTCGTGTTTTACCTTTAGGTAGCCCTCGCGCATTACAACCAGCCGCTTCTACCAATAGGATCGCTCCATTTCCTCTATATCCTCTTTGTTTACCGCTTTGTCCGTCAGTTTAAATAATCAGCCCGCAGTTTTACGTCTCGGTGTTGCATCAGCGCGATGAATAGGATTATTGTAGGTGGCTCAAACACTTGAGAAAAAGATGATTGGAACATTTTAGGAAGATCCCCGTTGGGCTATATCGCGGTGCACAAAAAGTTATTACAGGAATACCATTGTGAAAACACAAAGATGGGTTTGGACCCTCACCCGCGAGGCGTGATTGATCGATTATCGATATTCCCCCCCCCCCTTTGAAACTGAGGTAAAGAATCTATGAGTAAGATATTCGTTCGATTCTTTTCCATATGATTATAGGGCAGAACAATCGATGGATTGCGAAGCACGCCACGCCGCGCCACTGGTGACGAATTACCCACTAATGAAGCTCTCAGAGTTTTGCCCTGGACCGGTGCTGCGGTGATTGTCGTTTTTCTTCTCAAATGACTGTAGTTTATAAAAATTTTTGAAGGAAGATGAGGCTTTTTTTTTAATTATCATCATTTTGAGACCTATAATTATTTAACGCTTTGTAATCATAGCCTGAATAACTTAGTTTTTTTTTTCTTTTTTTTTTTCTGTTAGATGATAAGACGCTTTTTTTAAAAGATTGAAAATCAAAATTTATTTTATTGAAAATCGTTTTTTAATCAGTCCCCACTGGATGAGCATAAGCCCTCAAAATAAAATTTTACAGAGAGACGAAAAATTAATTTTCTCATCAAGCACGCTGACAATAAATTTCCCAGATTGTTCAGAAAACGGGTCGTCGTCCGTTTGTTTACTGTCCTTTCAGGCTCATTTGATATATTGGACTCCGGCCCTTGTTTAAGAAAACGATGAAGAACTGGAACATTCCAAAGTAACAAAAAAGTGCCTATGTCGAAAGTGAGTTCTGAAAGTTTAATCAGTCATTTTTGTAATTTAAGTAAAGTAACCTTTACGAAAAGACGAAAATTGGAAAAAATTGCTCTTAACCCAAAGTAAACCAAGAACTCACATAAAATGAGTGAATACCTACCATTTAGCAAGCCAAAAATACAATAAAAATTTATTGTTTTACACTTAATCTCTCCTACCAGAAACCGACCTGATTCCGGATCAAGAAACAGTGCCCACCCTGCATTGTCTTGATCTAGACCGTGCTACATAGCGGTTAGCACTGCCGTGCTAAGGAAATACGCCGTATGAACCTCCAGGCGTTGCCAAATTGCCTTTGATGAAACACGAATTTCCTGGTAAACTTATGAATATTTTCTTTCCAATTTTTCAGATAATTTTGCTCGCAATTTCATATAAAGTTCCTGAAAATTTGAAGGAAAAATATTCATAACTTTCCTCAAAAATGAACATTTTATCGAAGGATATTTGGCAACTCTCGAATGTTCATACGGCGTTCTTCCTTAGAACGGTAGAGCAGATCTTGGTATTTAGCGCTTCAGTTAAATCTCTCTGCGGTTTTGAACACCACAATGAGGTGGATTCTGCGTGATACGTGTGGTCTGTTCAACCTAAACTGCTCGTAAGCTTTATTGTTAACTCGATGCTAATATGCCGTTTAACATGCATCGGATCGTGTAGCAAGCTGTTGTCAGTGGGTTTTATTAACTACGAAATCATGCATCAATAAATGCTTGTTTAACTCTGACTCACCCCTCCCACTTATACTGGTCTAAAATCTCAGGAGGAAGAATTGAGTCAGCAGTGGCGTGATGTGCTTTGCGATGCATCGATTGATCTGTCATGTAAACCTATCGAAAAGGATCGAATATTTTTCAGCTGAGTCGTTATTGCTCAGATTCTCTCCCTAAGGATTCTTCTGCTTCTGGTCCCGTGAAAATTTTATTCCAATCGAACTAAATTTTAAAAGTTTTACGCTGATCAAATGATATTCAATTATTTTCTCATGGGTCAAGCGTTAGGATCTCGCAACATTCATTTTCCGCGGTAAGGAAATGGGTATGAAATTCCGCGAAATTCTATTCATAATATTAAAACAATGGCAAACACTTAAAGTGAGATTGGCAGTCGAGGAAAGTTCCGAACTTTCCCCTCATTTTTTTTAGTTCTTATATTTTTTCATTGCCATGCAACAGCCCATTCTCTCTTTTTCTCGAGTACTTTCCTCTTGTATCACGTTAGCAGTGAAACAATAACGAAACAGTCCCCACTCCACGCGGCACCTTTGGCTTATAATTGGACGTATTTCTATCAAACGGAACTATGTGCATTATGACGTGAGCCCTGTTATGCATATATGATAATGGGTATCAGGGCTCATGTCTCATTGCACATAGTTCCGTTTGGCAGAATTACGTCCAATTAAACTCGTGGTATGAAGCACAGATAATGTGAATCTAGTCACCTGAACTGACATCAAGCTCGTATGAGCAAGGTATGAAATTGGAAATATCAGCCCGCTGAGAAGAAAAAGTTCCCCAATTTAAAATGAGTAGGCCACAATAACAGCCGCAGAGGACGAATTCTTGCCGATTCGAGGTTGCATCCCCATCAATTAGCCTCACCGAAGTCTGGAGGAAGCGACCGATAAAACTCGTCGGTTATCGTCAGTTTTTGAAAGCGCAGTTTGAGAATTGGTTATACGGATCGAAAATGCGTTGGAAGCCCCAAGAAAGTAGGAGAAAAACCTGAACGCAAGTTTCTTATTTATAGAGCTGATTATTTCTTCCGCAACTTATTGTGTCGGTCCCTTGGTCTCGTCTAGCGTATCCGCCATCCGCCAAGTTCACGGAAAGTTTGACCATTAGACACGCGTATACTGCCGTGGTAAAGAAGAACGCCGTATGAACCTTCAAGCGTTGCCAAATTTCTTTTGATAAAATATGAATTTTCTGGGAGTCCTGTGAATATTTTTCAGGCAATTTTTTAGGAAATTTCATGCGCGATCGGATCTGAATTATCTGAAAATTACAAGACAAATTTTCATAACTTTCCTTTCAAACTAAAGTTTTATCAGAGAAAGTTTGGCAACTCTCGAATGTTCGTACGGCGTTTTCCCGCAGCGCGGCCATATATGCGAACCATGCTTAGAAATTCACCCTCGTTAGATCGGTAACGGCCCGAAAATTATCCGGTGTACGAAATTGTACGCCCGGAATAAACCCATGCTGCTGTGTTACTCTCTCTACACTTCAGACTTTTCCCGTCCGTTTTTCGAGGAAAGATCGACAAAAGGTAAACTTATTTGTTACTTCGAAAACTTTCCGTTGAAATGACTCTTCAGCCCAAGAATATAATGTTGCTCCTCCAACCTAAGGGTCTATCTTAATTTCCACGTGAGCCCTGTTTTCCTTCTAAATCATGCTTTCCAAGGCTCATGCGGAAATAGTGATATTGATATACCTTTACGTCAGAGGAGCTACGATATCACTCTGTAGCTCCGAATGTATGTTTTTCATGAGCGTCAGTGACGAAGCGTGACTGATCGATTTTCGATACCACCCCATTCGAAACTATGGTAAAGAATCGATAATTAAGAAGTTTGTCGCGAACACCGTGTCTATCGATCCTTTTTCATAGGTTTAAATAGCAGATCAATCGATAAATCGCAAAGCATGCCACGCCATTGGTGAGTGTAGGACGCTCGCGTGGGAGCACAAGACATGTCTCGTGTATTTACTTGTCACTCGTCAGGAGATACTAAACATTCATCATAAGTTGGGAACGAAGTGAGAAAGTGGAAATCTGTGACATGTGACATACCTATCTCGAAAATCAGTATCCTGAGCTTTTATAGGGAAAGAGGTGTCAGGTCTTAGAGTTTTTTTTTCGCGTTATTTGCGATCAAAAACTTCAATTTTCGAGTGACCCACAACATGCAGAAAGTTGAAAGTTCTAACATCCATCGAGAGAGAGTTGGGTTTGAAATCTCACGAACATACGATGTGTGCGCTTTATAGTTTCTTTTGTTTGATTTATTCGGACATAATTCCTTTTTGCATAAGTACGTGCAATTAATGATGAATCAATGCTAAATTAATACCTCCATGGAAAATCAAGTAAAAAAATTTGACGAATCACGCTGTCAATGACCGCGTCAATTGTGTAAACAGTGGCCGTATTAGAAATGTATTGTGAGGAGTAAAACGAATAATCAATGATTTACATGTAGGTCTACATAATTTAGTTAGTTAGTTAGTGAGTATAATTTTAAGACATTCAGCGTCTCAGGCTATTAACGTCTTTAATTTAAAGCGTGGGTCTCATATGGATCGCCCTTGTAAAATTGTTAGCGCTTAATCCGAAAACAACCTTGGTTTTAGTCTTACATCCACCTATTTTACCGTTACGCTAAGGAAATATTAACGTATATAATAGTTAGGAATAAAGTCCTTTAAGTCAAGTATACATTTCCTTGACATTTTTAGAATCATCAGATTAAACTGCGCAGAAAATTCTTTAAAAATTGAAAAAAAGAGCTAATAAGTTTTCCAGGCAATCCGTATTGAATTTTGGGAAGTTTGACAACTTTCGAGTGTTAATACGGCATTTTCCCCCAATGCTTCAGTACAAATAATCGAGCGTAGGATGATGATATCGGTAATAACGCTTTGATGCAACTATTCGTGCTCTACGGACATCCGTGATGCGTCCTAAAAATTGAAGGCGCTCCGGTCATTCTGGCCCCTTAAAGAATGTTTGCAGTATGACAGTGTGACACGCTGCAGTCTTGGATCAGTGTGGCGCTGGGCGTGGGTTATAATATCCTGATGTTAGAAAATAAAGCGAAAACATAGTTTCCTATCCCTTTGCCTTAAGCTTTCATCCGATAATATCACCTTGTCACTAATTCGTAACGGCGCGCCTCACGCTAGCGCGTGCACTCTGCACTGCTTCACGGACAAGAGTGACTGGAGCGCCTTCCATTTTTTCGTCAGCAACACGCGCGTTCGTAGAGTACGAATAGTTGTATTATTTAAGGCGTTATTACCAACAACATTAAATGCGTCAAGTTAACTAGACTGAGGTATTGGCACAACAAGGCCCGTCCTCTACTTATCCTACCTGAGTGTCGTTTATAAAGTCAATTTATAAAATTTGCCCTTTAATAATGCTAATATTTAGAAGTTCTTCGGCTATGAAAAAAATTTTATGTAATCAATATTTTTGCATTTTATGGGGCACAATTTCAGCAGTTGATGTTACTCATGTAGACGATTTTTCGGTCAACGTTTCTTTGGTGCAAAACGGTGATAGTCCACGAGCTGATTATTGAAATTGATTGACAAAGCGATAAACAAAGAAGACATGGGGAGTATGGAGCGACCCTATTGGTTGAAAAGGGTGATTCCCCCTTGATTGGTTGAAAGGGAAATGATGTACTAACTATTGGGTCTCTCGTGGATCGCCTGTAGTTAGTCTATTACCTACCTCCTTTGTCCATTGCAACCACTCGCTTCCACCAATAGGATCCCTCTAAATCCTTTTTGTATTCTTTGAGTTTAGCTGTGTTTATCAACTTCAATTATCGGCCCGCTGGTGGTAGATAACGGTTGTTCTGTGTGATTTTCCCCCTCCATTTTTGAAGTATTTCTCATTTCCTCCCCCATTCAATAATTTTCAAATTGATTAGCAGACGCAAAAAATGAAGATGCAATTAAAAAAGTTTTAGCCTTGCCCTTTATCAAAAGTTGAGAGCTGGATTCTATTGAGACGGAAAATTCATGGTCGGAGGAGCATCTGCGGTGGAAATTGAAACTGACAGGAGTCGGGAAATGAAAAACTCTCGTAAAACTCGCTTCATCCCGAGTCACTCAGTGGCGTGGCGTGAATTGCGATATATCGATTGTTATGCCATTTAAACCTATGAAAAAAGATCGATTATCAGGGTGTTCGCAGCGAACACCTTAGTAATCGATTCTTTACCATAGTTTCAAATGGCGAGATATCGATAATCGATTATTCACGCCACGCCACTGGAGTCACTGCCACCTACCCTTCGTGAACTTGACCTTTCACTCGCGTCTGAGTCTTGCCCTGCCGCGTCCTTTATTTATTCATCATCGAGGAATTATAAGTTGGAGCCTCGTGCTCACCTAAGGGCTTACGGGAGTCGCCGAACAGTGTTGTCAGCTTCGCGTAAATAAAGCCTACTTCACACTAGTTGCTTACTCAATTATTTAGAGAACGTGGCGCGAATCTGCAAATCGATCGCACCCTTTGAAAGCCTGTCAACGAGAATACTGTCGTTCCATTGGTCATCGAGTGGTTAAGGTGATTCGGCGGCTGCCATTTTTTTTTTACCAGAGTGACGTGCGATATATCGCATCAGTTCGTTCCATAATTTCAGCTACCCACTTGTAATTTTTTTCGAATTTTGAGAACGCACTTCTGTTGCCATGAGACTAAAGAATTCATGTACCGAATTTGACAAAGAAATTCAACGTACCGTGGTAAAAATTGGCGATAAGAGCTGCGTTTCAAAATACCATTGGAATTCTTATAGCCGGCTAAAGAAGGTACAGAAAATCATATAGCTGGCTGTAGAATGCGGAAAAAATCATACGGCCAGGCTATACAAAGCGATACTACAGCCGGGCTTTACACTTTATCGCCTGACTGTTACTTTTTCGCCATCGGCTATAAAAGGCTATAAGAAATTATGTAGAAATTCGTGTGCTTTGTAAATCTTTAAGTTTGTACGGAATTACCATAATATTTACAAAACGAGCATTATATTTTCCTTTACTATATATTTGTTTTCATCGATTAAAATGAGAATAATCCATACAGAGTGTGCAAACATTTCAAAGTCATGAGATGAATAACGCTGACTCCGCCAGATTAAATATTAGAGCCTAACACAAAGCGGAGCGGCGACGCACTGGCGCCTACAAACCTAACAGGAATACTACACGCATTGCGCAACGCGTGAAGTATCCTTGTTAGGTTTGTAGGCGCCAATGCGCGTTTCGCGCTGGCTGCCCGCCTGCCGCACCGCAGCGTGCCACGACGCTTGAAGCAACTATTTCACACCAGAGGTATTGCACAGTATCATACGAAACTGAAGGCGATCTAATATATTAGGAATGACAGGCATCCATCTAAAGTGCGGAGCTTTCCTCGCAAAATAAATCAAGATACTACGGCCCAAAAAGAGAGCAGTGGTCCAAAAACTCACCAAGTCCTAGCATCCGTAATTAGTGACGTTTAGCATACACTTTATCGCCTGGCTGTTGCTTAATCGCCATCGGCTATAAAAGGCTATAAGAAATTGTGTAGCCGGCCATAGAAGCTATTGGAAATCTTACAGCCGGCCATAGAAGCTATTGGAAATCTTACAGCCGGCCGTAGATCTATGGTATTTTGGAACACAGATTCTACTGCCAATTTTTACCAGGGT